>CAIGRN010043727.1:2438-27652 GCA_903798345.1 Fraxinus anomala
GTTTCTACAATTGGAAAAAATTCTAGACTCAATGGTAAAAAAAATTATCACTTTTATTGATAATTTCCATGCAAAACAAAGCCAAACGAATGGTATTTGGTATGATTTTTTTTTTTTTTTTTACTTTTAAATTTTTTTAATTTTTTGGCAATTGGAACAAATTCTAGACCTAATGGTAAAAAAAATTATCACTTTAATGGACAATTTCCATGAAAAACGAAGTCAAACGAACACCAAACTTTCAACATTTTCCAACTGAAAAATTATAAGAATCAAATACAATTAATTACAATTCTCAGTAAAACAGATTCTAGACAATTCAATTTTCTATAATTCATTTTTTTCACTTAAATTTCACATTTGCGATCAAACGGACCCTAAATTCAAGCACATCGAACAATGAAAAATGAATTACTTATAATGAAGGTCATCAAACTTTCACCCTAGTTGCAATTGAGTCATTGAACTTTAATTTGAAGCAATCAAGAAACTAAACTTTAATTTAAAGGCAATCAGGTCATTCTTTTTTATTTCGTTAACTGACCTACTAGAACTTGCTGATGTGTAGACTAAACTAACAAAATGCCAAAGTGTAGTCCCAATCAACAAAAAAAATCATTTAAGGATCAACTAGAAATTTTGCACAAGCTTCGGTGACCAATTGTGAAATTAACTCATGATAATTTGAAAATTATAACTCACACGATAATTTTAAAATTATAACAAAATCCACAAAATATCAAACGCATGATTACAAAACGAAGTGCACCTGCGGGAAGGAATATTTGAGAAGAGTTTTGCTATTTGTACATCGAGGTATAAGGTTTTTAATTGTGCTACTTGTACAAAATTAAGTACAAGTAGAATAATTGTAAGATTTTACTATTTGTACCCTGGGACTGTACATTCGAGTGTCAATCCCAATGTACATATAACAAAACCCATTTGAGAAAGGATGCGAACAATAAAGCAGAAAAGGCGGCTTCTATAAAAGTTAGTGGCGCTTTACCGTTCTCGAGGATGTGCATTACCCTCCATTAAGTTCATGCAAAGATGACTTTATATGTTTTGAAATACTTGTTACTTAAGCGACCATGACTATGGTATTGTATATGGATATTTAATCTTTTATTTTTTAGCATATACTTTGTATGCAAGATTACTCAAATCACTTTATGAGTCTTTATTACTAAATCTTTCCTTTTTTTTTTTTTTTTTTTTCTAAGTTTTGGTTTTATGAAGAAACAACGTTGAGTTTTCTTATTTTGCACAATTTATATATTAGTCAGTTATTGGAGTGAAAGTTCAGTGACCTTCAGTGTCAAAATTGAAATTAATTTGCCTCGATTTCAATTAGGGTAAAAGTTCAGCTGCCTCCAGTGTAATTAACTCTATAAAAAAACTGATAATAATGTTAAAATTTATTTGAGATAAAATATGTGACTTAATGTTGTCAACGAAAATCTGATAATAACGTTAAAGGAAAAAGAAATCGATGTGCCGTTTCTTTTGTTAGTAATATCTTTCCAGTAATTAACATGTTTTCCATAAAACTAGTCAAAAAGTGTACAAAATTTGATATACGACAGATTTTTTAAATTTCTTTTAATAAAGTAACAAATTTTACTAAATTTCAAAACAATAAATTACTTTCACAAAATCACTAATTTATTCATTTTTTGTATTTTTAACAAATCTTGATTGCTATTTCTATTTTTAACCGTTCATGGCAGCTTGTGATGTAATTTAATAAATACAAAATAAAATAAAATACTTCACAAATGATCATTTTCCCTTTAGCACGAAGTAATGCATGCAAGTAGAAGAAATGTTACAAAAATTAAAGTTTAATAAGTATTTTATTTTATTTTCTGAAAAAATAAAAAATTAAAACTGAACGCAAATTGATGTAGTTTCCCTCATGACTACTAAACTTCGTAATTAGTGTTACTTTGGTTATTAATATTAAATCAATCATGCTAGAGTGACATGCTCAACGACAGATTCAAAAATAAGAAGAATACACGTGTCAACGCATGATTGAACAGTTTGAAAAAAAAACATTTAAAAAAAATAAAAAAAAATCCAATGGCATTCATTTAAAAAAAAAATGTCTACATATTCATGCGCCAAGTCGTCAAATTATTAGTCCACAATATTTTCTGTTAAAAAAAATAAGCATCATACTGTATCTACGGTATGATTGAAATATTTTGCAAAACTTAATTAGTTTAAAATAAATTAAAATTTGGTGGCTACGATAACACCAAGTGAAAAATTTAGTGTTAACGTGAAACTAAACCAACATGCATTTCTAAATTTGTGGATGTATTGAATATGTATAGTGGGTTGAGTCGGTTGACTAGAAACTATATACGGTCACATAATGATAAAGTAACGGTGAATTGATTATTATTTTGTAAGCTAACACATAAAGTGATGTTTCACAGGTGCCAAAATGTCCATTCACAATTTAAAGAAGTCAATCAACTTGTAGTGAATACGCATAGGTATCCTCTTTCGACTAGTAGTTTATTTATACAAGTGGTTGATAGTTTGTAATGAAATGGACGTAACTCGAGGTGACTGAAGGGTTAGTCCAATTTTGCAATCCAGAAACTAATATTTTGCTAATAAAATAGAGTTCGTCCAAATCTTTAGGCTAGGATAATGAATATAGATTTTATTCAAATCTTTTAATGAAAACTCGTCTTACTCTATCATTTATTGTGATCACAATGAACAGTAAATAAGTATGAAGAATCGATGACGCGAACCCGGGAGCGAGATCAGCGTGGAAATTGCGGAATTAATTGAAAACGCTGGGAAATTTCAAATTCAGGTTGTGGACGGTAGAATCTCGATCCGTAAATTATTGAACCAAGCAACCAAACAAAAACGAAGTTTGAATGACCTCTTGATTACACAACACGTGATCCGCACTCGATATTGAATGCCACAAGAATCCTTTTGATAAATTCTGAATGTTCTAAGAAGAACAAAGTTTGAAAAACACAATAGCCTCTCGAATATATCTCAATAATAAATTTGTCAAAAGGTTCTTACACTGAAAAATAACTAAATATTTATAGGAAAACCCTAGATTCTAGTTAGAACCGGAAATATCACAAAAAGATTACAAAATATAGCAATAAAATAGAATTCTAGTGTAATGAGGAAATTCGTGGAAAAAGGAAAAAATCCGCCCAGAATTGTACNATAAATTTGTCAAAAGGTTCTTACACTGAAAAATAACTAAATATTTATAGGAAAACCCTAGATTCTAGTTAGAACCGGAAATATCACAAAAAGATTACAAAATATAGCAATAAAATAGAATTCTAGTGTAATGAGGAAATTCGTGGAAAAAGGAAAAAATCCGCCCAGAATTGTACCATGATGTTATTCCATACGGTTGCATGGAAGAGCCCAGCTTCTCCCTTTTGCTCGCGGTATCACGCCATGCGACCGTATGGTTCTTTCGGCTGGCCTACATCTTCCCTTGCCTTTAATACATTGATTCAAGTATTTTCCGACCTCGACCCCAACATGAAACTTGTCTCTTTTTCCGTGTAGATCATGACATTGTCCATCGTTGCAAGCAATCCCATCGCCTGAATTACCCACTTTGCCCTCGATCGCGTAATCGATCATCCTTTGATAATCAACGGGTCTTGTCTCGTCCCGGGCTTGGCTTCGTCGGTCTCGATTTCTAGATCATATCAATCGAGTTCCAATTAGATGTTACATTCAGGGTCCTACAATGCATACATATTAAATTGGACTTAAACTCTCTTGACATGTCTCATTGAAACGAGTGGCTAATTCATTTATGTCATCGAAGTCATATTTAGTAAAGTGGATTCTAAAAGTATAAGTTCGAGGAACATCTTTTTACTGAACATACATAAATACTTTTGTATGAATTCGAAAAACATCTTGTTACTGCCTAAAAATTATTGCATGCGCATAAGTATCCTATTAAGGACAAAGCATCTTGTTATTGCATCCGCATAAGTATCTTCTTTCAACTAATAGTTTATTTATACAAGTGGTTGATATTTTGTAATGAAATGGACATAACTCGAGGTGACTGAAGGGTTAGTCCAATTTTGCAATCAAGAAACTAATAATTTGCTAATAAAATAGAGTTGGTCCGAATCTTTTAATGTGCCAGTCACACGCTAGGGTTTCTGTAGGTCAGGATAATTTATGTAGATTTTATTCAAACCTTTTAATGAAAACTCGTCTTACTCTATCATTTATTGTGTTCACAATAAACATTAAATATATGAACAATTGTGTTCAAATTAGATGTTACATTAAGGATCCTACAACGTACACATATTAAATTGGACTTAAACGCTCTTGACATGTTTTATTGAACTGAATGGTTAATTCAGTTATGTCATTGACATCATATTTAGGAAAGTGGATTCCGAAAGTATAAGTTCGATGAACATCTTTTACTGGACATACATAAATACTTCTGTAGAGGTTCGAAAAACATCTTGTTGCATAAAAATTATAAGTGGGTGGAGGAGTGTGGTCGATCGTCTTAAGGACGAAGCATCTTGTTATACAAGTGGTTGATAGTTTGTAAATGGACTCAAGGTTAGTCCAAATTTGCAATCAAGAAACTAATAATTTGCAAATAAAATAGAGTTGGTACAAATCTTTTAAGGACCATGCTACATGTATATAAAAAGTTGACATATTAATTTATACCCATGTGAGTTGGCAAATTTTGATATATTAATCTTGATACTTTCTTTAATCAATTGTTAAATTTTTGACACATATGAAGGTGTCATTCAAAGTATACACTTTGTATGTACAAGTAGTTTAATCTATCTTTTAATGTGTAAGTCACACGCTAGGGTTTTCTATAGGCTAGGATAATTCATGTAGATTTTATACAGTTATCGTGTCCACAATAAACATTAGATAGGTATGAACAATCAGCCTCAATTAGACGTTATGTTATAGTATATCAAATTGAATTTAACTATCTTGACATGTCTCTCATTGAATTGAATGGTCAAGTCATTGTAGTCATCGACATCATATTTAGTAAAGTGGATTCCGAAAGTATAAGTTCGAGGAACATTTTTTACCAGTGATACATAAATGCTTTTGTATAATTCGAAAAACATCTTGTTGATTATAAGTGGGTGGTGGAGTGTGGTCGTCTGAGGATAAAGCAAAGGGTAGATGGCATTGTCACTCCACAGAATATAATGTGAGACATCGAAATTTGTTTTAATATTCGTATGACAACCAATCCCAATAAACGACATGATTTGAGGTTGATATTAGACAAGAAAGGAGCCCATTAACTTGATTTTTTTTTTCCTGATCGAACGGTCAATTTTCATTTTTGTTTTCATTTGGTATCTAAAATTTTCAAAGATCGACAACTCTAGCTATGGGGCAACTAGATTAATTTCCATAATTCCCATGATAGCTCGTGGAAAGTTATTTTTGAGGTGCTTTTTTGAATTATAATATTGTTTCTCAAGTATAGTTTAACGAATATATAATGATGAAATATCTATATGTTGACGGAACTCCCTAACATTATCTGAATATAAACAAGAGTTAGTAACAAATTTATTCCATCACAACTTTATCGCTAATTGTGGTTGTTATTTTAGAGATGGATATTTTTCAAATAAAAAATATAATTCA
This sequence comes from Fraxinus anomala, assembly GCA_903798345.1. Taxonomy (NCBI): domain Eukaryota; kingdom Viridiplantae; phylum Streptophyta; class Magnoliopsida; order Lamiales; family Oleaceae; genus Fraxinus; species Fraxinus anomala. The sequence goes on from CAIGRN010043727.1 coordinate 8,130, forward strand.
TACGTAAAAATTGATCTCAAGTAAAAATGTAGCACAAAAATTTAATGATTTGTGACTAGGTAAATGGTACTTATAATTATTTATTTCACACTAATTAAGATTTCTAAATTTTCAAATGGTCCTCTTGGAATTATATCCGAAACCCGTTGGATAATTTTTATTGATTTTGTCATGTTATACTTTTGTTTCTTTCCTCAAAATACCAAACTAGGAATAATCCTTTTATAATTTAAAAATGACCAGTGAAAAATTCACACGGGGAAAGAAGAGAAAAAACAAAAGAGTTAATTATAAGGTAGGACCTAACTATTTATTTGCCTTTGCAAGCTTGAAATGTACTTCTCAGATTTCTCACTGCTCATATGCTAAACTTTTAATACATTACTTTAGAGTATTTAATTCGTGAGACTACCAAAATTATACTTTAGTGAGACTTCAAGATTCTTATTATTCCAATAAGTATATTTTGCGATTGGTATTCGAGTAGTTATATTCTTTAGTGTTGGTATTCAAGTAGTTCTATTCTTTTGTGTTCTTTCTGATTATTAGTAAATCCTTTCGGTCTATATGTAGATCTCATGCTAAATTTTGTAAATTCGTCGTGTTCTTTCTCTTCATAGTTTCCTCAAAATCAAATTTTGGATTTTTAATTTCTTTTATATTGATAAAATACGGAAGTGAAGCTTTGAAGGGGATGCTTTCAAAGCCAGAGCAGGGATTTGTGGTATTGTGGCTTTAAAGATTATCCCACATATTGACTACGTATGTAGCCTAAATAGAAATGAACCATAGAAAGAAGAATAATGAGTCAATCACTTTAATCATGTGCAAAAGAGGCCAATTCGTATTTGGGATTTTATCCCGTCTTGCGAGAAATTCTTAAGCTATCTTTCAATGAGATTTTAATATCTTTAGTCCCCTTCAATATATTCCTTGGGGTTTCATTTCGAATATTTTGTACTCTTTTGAGTGTCTTATTTTGTTTATTAGTGCATTCAAGTGTCGAATAACGTAATTTTTTTGCTCATTTTCTTCTTTTAAATTTAGCTTAAAAGGTAATCAATTAATCCATTGAGATTGTAGACTTCGAGTGTCCGCTTCTGCACAAGAAGTAATATCAAAGCTAATTTGAAATTTCTTTTTGTATCACAATGATACCCGTAATTGACAATTTTGTTGAGATATTTTTTACAAGATGTTGGGGCATTCAATCTATATTTTATCTTGATATTTTCATAATAGTTGAAAAGTGATAAGTATATTTTAGATATCTAGATCTCAAAATGATGTTGAATTTGGATTAATTTAGCGAATTTTACTCACTTTCTATTGTATTTGACTTTTATAAGTTCATAATGATAAGCAAATAACTTATTTTATGCTATTTCAACGGACTTTTTGAACGAAAATTGGTAGGGTAGATGAGATTTGCGAATTAGTGGAAGGTTTAGGATAAGAATGTGACTTAAAAAGTTAGTGATATAAGTGATACAATATGAAGAAGTTGAGGACCTGAAATTCAACTAAAATATTGTGCAACAAAAAAAAAAAAATTGTCCATCATTTAAAAGACCTTTGCAGTTAAATGTCCAATTTAACCTTATTAAAATGACCACGATCACGACTACGACCACATCATCATATTCTTCATCACCTATGCTCCCATTCTCTAGCACTTGCGTAACAGTCCACACGACGTAAAAAAAAAAAGTGAAGTAGGGTAGGAAAAGAGGAATTAAAACACAGAAAAGACGGCGGACTAGTATCATAGGATGAAAAAATTGAAATAAAAAGAAGAAAAATAAATAAATTTTAAAAATATCAATGACGAAAAAGCTATCTATCTAGAATTTTCCCTAATATTTTTTGTTAACTTTTATCTTCAAGAAATATTTTTCGCTATAATATAAAAATATAATGACTGGATTGTCTCTTGATACTATACTTTAAAGGATTCGAAATCATGATCAAGTTATTCCATTCACGTTCTAACCCATTATTGCGGTGCATGTGAGGGCTCCACATCTTATAATTCAATCATCTATATGAAACAAATGAATTTTCACGTCTGCCCACATCAGCTACAAGTCGTGGATACAACGTTTTCTCGACAGAAATTAAAATTGAAGTCTGGTTCTTGGATTTAGCTGTAAAGTTGAATTTTTTAATTCGGTTAGTCATTTTTTTATATATAATTTCATAAATCTGTTACAAAAAATTATTAAATTTATATAAAATAATGTGAATTCAGAATAATCAGCATTTTTATTGTTTGAATGACAAAGCATGAAATTGCACAACAGTTTATACGTTACAAATTATGCCTATGCATTAAAGAGATTGATTTCATCACTATAATCGAACTCAATTCGGTTTGATTCCCATCAGAATCCATCCCTACAAGATAATTATCAAATGGCCATCTCTATTATGTTACATAAATTTCGAGGCATTTTGATAGCTCTCCTTTAAAGTTTGTTTAATGAAATAGATTATACTACATTAAACTGAAGATGAAAAAGAAATTAAAATTTGTCTTTTTTTTAATGAAATGTTATGCATTTATGATAGTATGCATCTATTGAACCACCAACCTATCACAAAGAAGGTAAATTTAAAAAGGAGGGCTATTGTAATTTATGAAAAAAGAAAAATAATGGAATCTTAAATATCGAGAGTATTGATAGGCAGGTGTTAGACTCGTGAAAAATGAATATGATGAAAAATGAGAGAGAGAGAGAGAGAGAGAGAGAGGGGGAGAGGTGGAACATACTTCATTTTCAAGAGGAATAGAAAGAAAGAGTAGGGACGATAAAAAGAGCATGTGTATCTTAAATAAGAAAAGCAAAAGAGAAGAACAAGGAAAAGCACAATCGACTGTCAATTTTGCTCTTGGTGTACAAATTTTGAAAGAAGCCATAGACAATTAAATCATGAAAAAATAGAACTATACAAAGTTGAGATTTTTGGTTGAACATAATTTTGATTTTGATTTGAAAATTTATTTTTAGGGTTTTTATCTAAACCAAACAGGTGAAGGACATGTAATATTTCCTAATTTATTATACTGTATTTTATTCTTGGTTAGTAAAATTTACATTATAGCATAATCTTGGAGATAATTTTACCATTAGACTATAATGAATGTTGTATATCGAGTATCAATCACTTTTCTCGCATTTAGTTAGCATCGACTCATCCATCATCAACATATTACGGATTCATGGAAGTAATTCGAGATTGTCATCTCAAAGATTACGGTTCAATAAGCCAATCCATTATCCAAATTCATCCCTATGTACTCATCAAAAGAGATCGCTATGATAATTAAAAATAAGACTTATGCCATGTTTGAGCTACATTATTTTTTTCATTCTCATTTTTCTACTTATTTTCAACCACACATTCTTCAATAAAATAATATTTTTCATCACATCAATAATTTTTCCTTCTTTTTCAACCACACATTCTTCATCAATCTACTATTCCACAATACATTCTTCCAAAATAATGTACCCACTTGTAATCATTACATTAGCCCCTATATGGTACATATTATTTTTTTCATTCTCATTTTTCTACTCATTTTCAACCACACATTCTTCAATAAAATAATATTTTTCATCACATTAATAATTTTTTCTTCTTTTTTAACCACATATTTTCCATCACACCACTTTAAAAAAAATGCATTTTTTTCATTTTAATATGCATCAAACACACTCTTAGTTGAAAAATGATGCCTTCTATGATTAGCTTGTGCAAGTTGTATTCATGTTTCATAGACAACTGAAAATTGTTGTTGCCTCTATATTAGTTCGTAGAGGAGGACATTTTAACTATATGTTTCATTCTCATTCTTCTACTAATTTTCAATCACACATTTTTCTATAAAATCATATTTTCTATCACATCAATAAATTTTTCTTCTTTTTCAATTACATATTTCCCCTCACATCACTTCAAAAAAAATGCATTCTTTCATTTTAATATGCACCAAACACACTCGTAGTTGAAAAACGATGCCTTCTATGATTAGCTTGTGCAAGTTGTATTCATGTTTCATAGACAACTGAAAATTGTCGTTGCCTCTATATTAGTTCGTAGAGGAGGACATTTTAACTCGAATCGAACATTTCAAATCGGAATCGAACTATCTTGAACTACTCTTGGTTCTCGAATCGAAATCGAGGGTACCTGACTCTGAAACAAAATTTGTTCTTTTTACAAGTTTTTTACTTTTTACAATTTATTTATTTTGGCTCAATGTCTCGACTTAGCAAGTACCAAGTTTACAAGTCCAAATATTGAGAAGGTGTTTGGTGAGGATTAAAATTAGATTTTTAGTGGATTGTAATAGAAGTTTTTGAAATGTGTGATTGAAAAGATGTGGGACCCATAAAAGATGTGATTAATATCGATTGTTTGGCTTTGACTTAAATTAAAATTAGATTTTAATCCAACCCAAACAAGCCTTAAGTACCTTAACCAATCAATTTATTTATTTGAATAATTGAATTATATAACTCGTTCATAGCCGCTTCTAATTGCACTTCACACGTTGTCCAACCCACAATCCCTTCTTGAGGCATCGCATGCAGAGCCATAATCGAAATTGAATGCTATATTATGCTAGATACTAGATGTTATACGATGACATATTTGCAATGGATTAAGAAAATGTTAAAATATGATGTCAGTGACATTTTTCTTCTCCTATTTTTACTAGATATTGAGAAGATAATTTGTATTATCTATTCGTGATTTATTTTTATTTTTATAAAAAACGGTGGTGAATGATTCCATTACGAAATACTCAAAAGTGTGATGAATGGTTACAGATATTAAAATATTCGGATCAATCACCTATTAATTCGTGCAAATATTAGGTATTATCATATACCTTTTTAATATTTTTAAATTATTATAAATCCATTTCAACATCCCCAGAGGACAAGGGGAATCTGTTTGACCCTATTGGCCAATCAAATTTTAAATGTTCATTATTCTCATCTGTTAAATTATTTAAATATTCCAACCTTGTGCGAACGAAAAAACCTCCTCCATTTCTACGTTATCTCCTTCCTACTCAATGTTGTCGTCTTCACACCAAACCAAATAATGTTTAATATATTCTTAATAAAGACGAACACAGTAAAACGAAAATATTAAGATGAATGTGTGTGATATGTTTTGTACACACTATTTATAAGTTTGAATTTTAAGAATTATCTCCGATTCTCCAATTTAGATTGCATTAAAAAATTGTCACATAAGTAAAGTGCAATTTAGCTGGCATAGTAAAAGTCGTCTAGATGTAGAGACCATTAGGTTAGATGATGAAGGAGTCTGATCTCTCTCTTTCCCCCTCCTAACTCCAATTTTCTCTCCTTATTTTTTCCCTTTCCCATTAATATACATGTCAAGAGAAAATTTGGAGTTATAGCCTATGTTTGGCTAATATTTTTAAACTATTTATAATCAATCAAATCACTTTTTATAACACATTTTGTCAGACCGACATGAAAGACCGACACGAAATTCCATTAGCGATGAATTCATAGTTAGAATCATTTATAAACACTTTTATAATATGTTTACACACACTTCTCAAACATGCTTTATAGTTAGAATCCATTAGCGATGAATACATATTTGCTTCGCTAATATTTTTAAACTGGTTATAATCAATCAAATCACTTTTTATATCACATTTTGTCAGACCCACACGAAATTCCATTAGCGATGAATTCATAGTTAGAATAGTTTATAAACACTTTTATAACATGTTTATAAACACTTCTCAAACATGCTTTATAGTTAGAATCCATTAGCGATGAATACATACTTGCTTCGCTTAGTTTACAAATAAGTATAAGAAGTAGACCACAAAGGAATGTGTAGTTAAAAAAATGGAGATAAACTTTGGCATTTGCACTTAGCCATGTATTATTAGACATCAATGCGACATAAATCGTAAGCGTAGATGGAAATTCACAATGGAGATGCTCTAAGAGAAGGGATTTTGCTAGAAAAGGTTGGAAGGAAGAGAGGTAAACTAAAACTAGCACGACTTGGTTCTGTAATTGCTAAAAAATGTAGTTGTTCTTTTTCATTTTTTTAAAACATATATAGTTATTTTGGATTTGAATAGGGGAAAATGATTCCCAGTAAATCTCTTTTTTTTCTTTTCTTTTAAGAATAAGGTAAGAGCATGTTTGGCTAAGCTTAGAAGTTTTAAAATAAGTAAATAATTTTTCTATTAATCAAAGTTGATGGCGTGAAAGTAACTTATTTTTTATTTAAGACTACTAACTTTTATTACTTAAAAGTAAGAATTAAGGAATTCAAAAATAAGTAATATATTTAAACGCTCTCAAAATAAAAATTACTTAATTAGTTACTTGTAGATTATTACTATCGGTCGTCATTAGCAGAAACTCGTAATGCATGATGCATACATTACCTACTAATCCCTACTTCTTATAAAATCCTAATATTTCTCCAATATAATCGATGGAGAGTGATGGCATAACAATATTCCATTAATAAAAAAAAAAAAATCATTATAATTTCTCGGGTTCTTGCATCCTAGTACGATATAAATATTTTTTTTCCTGGTATTTTGGGCATCCTAGATGGCTATGCTAGAGTATAGCTAGCCTTCTATAAGTGGACTGTCACAAATATAAAAGTGAAAATTTTAGATTATTAAAGAGTGTGATCATTCTATGGTATTAGGATTTGATCGAAAAAGAAGGCATAACCCATATGAAGCTTTTCCAATTGGCCATTCTTCTGCATAAGTTCTGCTTCGCATTGTAAAATATACAAGTAATTTATATGATTGTACTCTCTTTGCTTTTCACTCAATTCTATCTTATTGTATCATAGGAATACGAGCTTCTTTCGTGTACTTATAGGTATTGTTGTCACTGCTTTTATTCACGTCTCATTTCTTTCCTGGGGTTATTGGAGTTTGAATTTTATACTATTATCTAATGATGCAGATTAGCCGCAGTCCAGCCATGAGGGATTTGGAAAACGAGTCGAAGGAGATTGAGAAAGTGGAAAAGGAGGAGCTGCAGGAAGAAGTTGAGGAGGATACGAAAAGACTTCAGCCATGGACGAATCAGATTACAATACGTGCAGTAATTGCAAGCATATTAATTGGATCGATGTTTAGTGTAATAGCGATGAAGCTGAATCTTACAACGGGGATTACTCCAAACCTCAATGTTTCTGCTGCGCTTCTTGCATTCGTGTTTGTTCGAACATGGAAAAAGTTACTTCAGAAGACAGGAATTGTCTCGATTCCTTTCACAAAACAGGAGAATACTATGATACAAACTTGTGCTGTTGCATGTTACAGTATTGCAGTTGGAGGTTTGAGGCACTTTATTTCACAAATTTGAAGGGAAATTTTTGCTTTTTATTTTTTCATACTAGATTAATTCATTTAACGTTCATGGTAATTTCAGGAGGATTTGGATCTTATCTACTGGGACTGAACAAGAAAACATTTGAGCAGTCTGGTGGCTTCAGTACTGTAGGTAATTCTTCAAGCAGTATCAAGGAACCTGGGCTTGCTTGGATGACTGGCTTCCTCTTCTTAGTTTGTTTTATCGGCCTTTTTGTGTTGATTCCTCTTCGAAAGGTACACGACAAGCTCTTAGTATTACAATCGAATCTTCATAGTTCACAGTAAATTTTAACTTCTTTTCTATTTTCATACTCTCTAGTACTATTCAATTCTTGCTAACCTCGCCAAATTTTAAGCGCATGGATCTATTTTCGTTGTATGGGGATTTCTTTTCGTACCTTTTGTTGTTGTTGTCATGTACCATTTTTAGCAGAAAATCGAGTTTCTAAATACAGAAAGCTATAGAATATGGAGTATTATATTTTTTCAGGCGTGCTGTATTTTGATTTTCTTGAATTTGGACCACATTATACTCCGGATTCTATACATTTTGAGTCAGATTGAAGCAATATTTTTTGCATCCGCTGTTAAACTATAACTTTTCAAGTGATTATTTTAAGACATTTAGAAGTTGTAATTGGTCCCCAGATCTTGATTATCGACTACAAGTTGACCTTTCCAAGTGGGATGGCAACTGCAGTTCTAATCAATGGATTCCATTCCAGAGGTGACAAAATGGCCAAGTAACTATAATTTTTCCTCTCTTATCACTTTTTATTGGATTTTTATCACATGTTTCTGTGTTAATCAAAGGTAATTTTTTTTTTTATTTATTGTTATTATTATTTTTATGCGCCATTTTGTAGAAAGCAAGTACGAGGTTTCTTGAAGTGTCTATCGTTCAGTTTTTTCTGGGGTTTTTTCCAGTGGTTTTACAAAGCAAAAGACGATTGTGGGTTTTCACAGTTTCCTACATTTGGACTTAAAGCTTGGAAGCAAACGTATGTCTGTAATCTGCAAAATTTGTACCAGGTTTTACAATTTACAGAGGAAATTTTCTTAGTTCTTACAGCCTACAGATGATGTTTTCTGCAGGTTTTACTTTGATTTTAGCACAACTTACATTGGAACTGGAATGATTTGTTCCCACATTGTAAATTTGTCTTTGCTTCTTGGAGCTGTGCTTTCGTATGGCATGATGTGGCCACTCATAGGAAATCTTAAAGGAGAATGGTTTCCAGCAGATCTGCCCGAAAGCAGCATGAAGAGTCTTAATGGTTACAAGGTTTCTTCCTTTCTTTATGTGTTCTAATCGACCTCAATCTCATGATTGTTAAAGATTTAGTTTTACATGGTCAACCACATATTTATTAGGAACAAGACTATATTGGTGTTATTTTGTAATTGACCACGAACTTTATTCCTGGATCCTAATCAAATTGTTGGTTTTTCTACTGTCGTTTTCTTGGCAGGTATTTATCTCCATTGCTCTCCTTCTAGGAGATGGGCTCTATAATTTCGTCAAGATCTTACGTGTCACCCTTGTTAATGTTCATGGAAGGTTAAAAAGCAGAAATCCCGACTCAGGTATAACTTAATTATATGAGACAAAGATCAACTTGAGTTTGTAGCAGGATTGTGCAGAACCTAATCATAAAATACGCTCATCTCTTTCATTCCCTTCATTATATAGTTCTCACACTCTGGTGTGCAATTATAATCTTCATGTTTGCTTTGCTTGTTTTTGACTTCCGTTTTGTTTATTATTGCTCTCGTCCTACAGCCGATGCCAGAGTTAGTCAGGACAAGACTCTCAACGATCTCAAACAAGACGAAGTTTTCCTTCGAGAAAGCATTCCCATGTGGGTAGGGGCTGCTGGTTACATAACCTTGGCCCTGATATCAGTGATTGCACTTCCATTCATATTTCCAGAGCTCAAATGGTACTATGTTCTTGTAGCCTACATTTTTGCACCATCTTTAGCCTTCTGCAATGCATATGGAGCTGGTTTAACAGATATAAACATGTCCTACAATTATGGAAAAGTGGGCCTTTTTGTAATCTCTGCAGTGGCTGGGAAAGACCATGGTTTGGTAGCAGGAATGGCAGGTTGTGGGCTAGTCAAGTCCATTATTTCAGTTTCTTGCATTTTAATGCAAGATTTCAAAACAGGCCATTTGACTCTAACATCACCTAGAGCAATGTTATTAAGCCAGACACTTGGGACATTTTTGGGTTGTTTAGTTTCACCCTTAAGTTTCTTCTTATTCTATAAGGCATTTGATATTGGGAACCCTAATGGAGAATACAAGGCCCCATATGCTATAATTTACAGAAACTTGGCAATTCTTGGAGTACAAGGATTTTCTGCTTTGCCAAAGCATTGTCTGCAACTCTGTTATGGGTTTTTCGCATTCGCAGTCGGAATTAATTTGGTTAAAGATTTTACTCCAAAGAGAATTGGAAAATGGATGCCACTTCCCACAGCAATGGCGGTACCTTTCCTAATTGGAGGGTATTTTGCTATTGATATGTGTCTAGGTACTCTGATTGTGTTTTTGTGGAATAGAATTAACTCTAGGAAGGCAGAGTTGATGGTTCCTGCTGTGGCTTCTGGTTTAATATGTGGGGATGGTCTCTGGATACTGCCTTCATCTGTTCTTGCTTTGGCAAAAATATACCCCCCAATTTGTATGAAATTCTTGCCTGCCTAGAGGAAAGGAGAGATTAACTCTGTTGTTTCTGTGTAATTCATAGCATCAATAAAGAATGGAATTGAAGGCTATGTTCAGTAATATTTTTAAGATATTATCGCCATCGCCATCGCCATCGCCATCGCCTACTTCCCACCTCTTACCCCACCAATCAGAGAAGGAAAAAGAAAATAAAAACTAAATTTAAAGACCGGAAAATAAAGGATACGTTTCCTTGAAAAAATAGAAGTATACCTTGATTATCTATTTCTAGAAATAAAGATAGTAGATCTTTTACCCCTTTATCACCATTGGAGAATGCTTTCATAGATTGTACATGGTTAACAATTATAGCTTCATATTTTGCGAGGATCTAGAAAATTAGTAAATTACAACTCTACTATACCACACAATCGGTCTCTTACTAGTTACAAGAAGGCAAGACAATTGAATACAAATGATTACAATAAAATCTCGATAAGTGAATATTCGATAAATTAATAATCTCTCTTAAATAATAAAATTCTTCAATCACGACTTGAGTCAGTGTACTAAATTAATAACATCGTTAAATGCATAAGATGATAAATTTTTTTGAGATCCTTTAAGACTCAACAAATATATAAAATAATAACTGTTTAAATTCATAAATATTCATCCTAATACAAGTTAACAAACTTTTATTTTAACAATATTTTTCTTTTTTCAATTCACCTCTTTTTGAAGCCAATGCATGTGTAATAAACTTTAAAGTTAATGCATGTACATTAATGTTTCATCTTTTTAATGTATGTGTGTACCTTTTTGTGTGATCAAATAAATTTTGAATTTCACCATATTCAATATATATATATATATTTTTTTTTTAAACTTTCCTACATATATTATGGTAAAATATAATAAAAGTTATAAAAATATAAAATACTCTATAAATTAAAAAAATATTCATTTATCAATAAATTAATAACCCCTAAAATAATAATTTTTCTAAATCTCAACATTATTATTTTATAGAGATTTTACTGTATCCTATTATAAACTTAGTATGACAGGACTTAAAAACACTACACCTCATTCAAAAGAATAAATACACCACCAGTTTATGAAATGACTAGTATATTAAGAAGTTCACCATTTTGCAACACCGTGAGCATTTTACGAATAAACCCAATGTTTATGAAGCATTACTTTTTTTTTTTCTGAGATTTCAAGTGCTCATTTTTCAATAAAATTAGGGACAGAATATAGCCATGAAGGAAGAAACCTCTATGAATCTCATTTCATAGCAATACTCAAAATAATTTACAAGTCTACATGAAGCAAAAGTCTTTCACAGTTTATAAAAATTAGAAGGCCTCCCCCCAAGAAAATGTTCGAATTGTCCAAGATAATTTGCACGTGCAAAATTATCCAGTTATTATACCGGCTAAAACATCAGTCTTACCCCGAGCAAAAATTGTGTAAACTAACCGAATCGCATCAAACCATCCATCCAAATATTCCCACGACTCAGCAATCTGAGATAGAATGAAAAAAAAATATATATATATATCAGCAAAACAAGATTTAAAATATTTAGAAAAAGAAACCCAATTCTAGCCACACCCTAGCAGCCAGGGGAAAAAGAAACTTCAAAAGGTTTTTGGGTCTTTGAAGTTTCCTATCCTTCCAAAGATGCAATTTATGGGTTAGTTGTGGTACTCAGCAGAGAACCTCGAAGTGTGCTGGAGTAACTTTAAATAAAGTAGAAAACATAGATTGGAAAAGCAAAAAGATTTTTTACCAAGAATATAGGTCCATGAATTGTGTCGATGCAGAGGCCTGCACCAGGTGGTAAAGTAAGATCAGCACATGCCGATACAGAGATAATATCTGCAATATCAACTCTAATTGCTGACTTGTTCATCAGAACTGTATCTACTGATTTTGAAGAAAGGCTCTGCGAAAGCTGTCTTTGCTCAACTTTGTTCATCTGTGGGAGAAGGATAGACATTGATTATAGAAAGTATACTCTCATAACAATGAATTGTAATCATCGTGATTCACATAAATCAGTAAATCTAGAGAAACTGAATTGCTATTCATAGTGATACACATGATCAGTAAACCACTTGAACTTCCTCAAATCTGAATAAGCTTATTTGATGAAGAATTTCTTTTAGAAGTGAACAAATGGGAAATACATTTCCTACCACCCGGACTTAAATGTAAATGAACTTCCAAGATAGAGAGGGTGAGAGATAACTATCAGAGAAAATTGCACGAGAATCAAGTTTGAATTGTAAAGATTTGGTATGGTCATTGGTCAATACATTATGTACTAGTTATATTCTGCAGATCTAATGATGAGCAAGGGAAATAGTATCATATGATATTTAGCTATGAGTGGGTCAAACAAATATGCTTGTGAAATGGTAGAGTTCCTCTTTTAACTTAAAGAATAAACTTTGGCACTTCCACAAAGAAAATGTTCGAGAACAAAGGTAAGTTGTGTATTTATCTCATTTCAATGGAAGATGCGAACTTCTACCTGTCGAAGACAATCATGATTTAGCACAAATTGAGAAAGTTTCCAGTCACCATGAGGTGCAACTGGATTTCCCGCAGGTGGTGCAGTCAGATATCCAACCTTCAGATAGGGTAGAGGCAGCTGAAAATCCGTAAATCTCGTCAGACTAATTACTTAAAAAATAATTCTGAAAATGATTTTTCTTCAGAAAGAAAATAAATGAAAAGAGAATTATTTGCAGAACCCCAGGATATAACCCCAGCATTTACCCCAATAAATCTCGTTCGGCATTTTTGTTTTGTAACAGTAAGCAAAAAGGAGATTAATACATATACCAGTGCAAATGTTGGGGAAAAAAGGACGATTTACTAGAAATATTCAGTCTCCAGAACAAGACAATGAGATATAAATGCAAAGAGTAGCAATTTAGCTCACTCAAATAAAATACTTCCGCTGAGAATTTTGGTGAATCACTGGCCCTAGAAACTAAGACTTAAGGCTGACTGCAGTCATTTCTTTTTGGCCACTATTTCTAAATGATTCTCTGAATCATAATGACCACCATATATAACCGAATATTACTTATAAGGTTTGATAAAAAGCTCCAAGTCTCACGTCTTTTAATTGACATAAACCATGAAATTTGGCATATATAGATTATGAAAACGTTGAGAAGACAAAACTTAAAAAGCAAAACTCACCATTGATCGCACAAGCTTCAATGCACTAGTGTAAACCTGTAGTACAACGCAGAAATAAGTGATGTATACTTCAGTACATATTAAAATGTGTATTGTTGGCAATAACTCATTTCTTCCAGCTGAACAAGTTAAAAGTGGAAAAAAAAAAAAAAAGAGAGAGAGAAAGTTTGCCAGTGGCTTTATTTTGACTTTACTTTTCCTACAATCTTCAGTGTTTTATAGAAAAAGAGAAAATAAGAGTAAACTAAGGAGAGAGTCTGCAAGTGGCTTTATTTTGACTTTACTTTTCCTACAATCTTCAGTGTTTTATAGAAAAAGAGAAAATAAGAGTAAAGTAAGGAGAGAGTCAGGCAACAGACTTTACTGATGTCCTAATCATAAAATATAGTATCAACTAGTGCATAGGCTTAGCCATAATCTAAAAGAACAGAGAAAACAACAAAATAAGATAGTAAAATGAAAAGGATGTAATAGAAAATTATTCTGTTTCATGTAATTGGATCTGCATACTGAGTAATTTGGTTTCAGTGCATGTGCAGCTGCAATGTAGATAGCAGACTGGCTGTATAACTCATCGGGAGAGACCTCCTTTGCATTCATAGATCCTCCGGTTCTTGCCATGTCCTCTGCTAATCCATACTGCAAGGCACACAAGATAAGAACTATCTGTATTAAATCCTTGATTTGTTCATCCCCCTTTTTATTATGTTTTTAAAGTAATGAAGGACGAAGTAAATGATAAACCAACCAGAACAGTGCCAAGGTTGTATATTGCCCTATGAAAATCGAATTGCAACTGTATTGCAGCACGGAACTGCATATGAATACAAGCAAAGTACATTAAGTTAGCAGAGGAAACCATAGTTATGAAACCCAAACCAAACGTTGACCTGGTCAGGACACCGGTTCACTGGCCAATCACCATTTATGAGTAAAAAACATTCTTTAAATGAAAAGATGTTGATATATACACTATTAAGTTTAAAAGTTAGGCATATCATAACTTAACGATGCATTGCATAAAAGAAATAGCATGCTAACAAAAAGATGGAAAATGATCAAGTACTCTCTTTTTTTATTATATATTTATTTTTATTTTTTATTTTTTTGCAAATCAAATCAATGACATCCTTAATTTTTTCTCTTTTTCCAAGCTCCTTCATATTTTTATAGACATACGAGGTTATTACTTAAAGTTTCATTTATTTTGTTACAACATCTTATTAATTATAGTACAACATTTGATAATGTTTAGTATGATGGTTATCATAAACTAACACAATTTGATAGTAAATTAGATATATACCATAATGTCCCATCCCCCTTCTTTTTTTCTTGCCCATGCATATTATTTATCAAAATCAACTTAAAAACATCATCTGAAACACAGAATTCGGGATGATTTCTACAACATGCATTTGAGGATGAATTTACTACCCAGCCCGATTTACCAAAATGGGTAGCCAGTTTTAGACAGACCTGCCTGGATCAGTGGGTTTTGACCCGTTTTTATGTAAAACTTTCCAAAAGTGCTGCCCAGACCATTTTGGAATTAGGTTCACCAGTTTCCGGATTGAACCTGTCGATCCGGTGTATTTTTTAAAGACAGTGGAGCAGGAAAAAATTGCTCCAGATCTTATTTTTAAAATTCACCTCACTCTGCTAAGTCAAATGGTTTCTATACCTTATTGATTGCAGTTTTTACAATGGTCTGTTTTTCTCGAGCAGGGACAATTGCACTGAGTTCCTGAAATATGAATTCGAAGCATAAAATTATGTACCAAACTTTAAGGCACAACACATTTAGTCAAAGAAACATGAAATAGAACACCAATTATTGGACTCTTATAACAACATGAACCCAAAATGACAAGCAATTAAATGGTTGGTTTAGCAGGAAATTGTGCAAAAGTACCTGCAGAGCAAGCCCCCAGTTGTTAAGTGCCTGGAACAAAAATTCTCTCTTGGTTAGAAAATATCAAGGAAAAAAAAATTCATCTGTTCCATGAGGAAAAAGAGAGAAAACACGGTAGCTTCTATGAAAGGAAGCGAATATGAGAAATGTTGTATTGCAAGTGATACAATAAAATAGTTAGAAATTTTGAGTGGTTCATAAATGTTGAACTACCAAAAATAATAAAAAAAGACAGGAAGACGGTAAACAATCTGAAGTCTTGGCAATTGAAAAAGGAACATTGGAAAGTATTTTTCACAAGCTAATCCAAAGTTACAGCAGAAAAGGCCATTCTTGGTTTTATCCAGACATAATTACTCAATATATTACCTGAGGACTATTCCAATTGAGTTGAACTGCCTTTTCATAATTCTTTGTAGCCTGAAATTAGACATAAACAAAGAAACAACATTTTCAAATTGGTTTATTGTGTCCTCTTTGATAGAAATTTATTCTAAGGGAGCTCTATATTGACTTTGACATGTCCCCAACATCCATACTATCCAGCTAAGTTAAAAATCATGATGAAGAAAAGTGTAAACTTGACAGTCAGACTATATATATATGTATAGCATCTGAGATATATTTCAGGAAAATCCCAAACCTGTTTCCAAAGTTCCTCAGCTTCCTTGGTACGACCCCGTATTTTCGCCCGATCAGAGATTGCTATAGCCCAATTATAATAAGCCTTATACCAAGATGAATAAGAATGTCATTTTAAGTGTATATATAACTGATTTATAGTTATATACAAGAATAAACATTGTAAAATAACTTCTCAAGGTAAATTTTAAATCCAATCTGAAGTAAGACCAGTATAAATCACCCAGACAATAAATTATCTTGCATCTCAGTTTTCTCCTTAAAACAACAGAAACTGCTGCGCAAGTGTATGTAGATCAATATGTAAACAAACCGCATGAGGATGTGCATATCTGCACAATCTCATGGACAAAAACTGACAATTTAGAGAACCGTGATACTGCCTAGATTGGACTTTCCATTTAAATATGGTGCACCAAAGAAGAAAAAAGCTGCATTATTATCTTCCTTTTCCATCTGCAATAGATGCTATTGCAGTTGCATTGAATACATACATCATTAAGTGTAGGGCAAAGACGGGTGGCCTCTTCATACTTTTTACACGCCTCTTCGAGCAAAGCATCCTTGGAAGAACTAGATTCAGGATTTACATTATCTGCACTTTCCTGCATTCATAGACAAACTTTAACAACATGGTAAACACTTTCTGATCGTTCAGATACAACCCAAAACATTACTGTCCATGAATCAATGGAATAAATTATGTTCATTTCTATAGATAGTTTCTAAATAAATACTACCCTTGAACATTGAGAATTCCTAGATGCCATGTTATAGGACATTCATTTTCAACCAGTTAATTTCGAGGGTTAGGTTATGTTCTTTCCAATCAAAAGCGGTCGGGATGCCAAAAACTCCAAGGTCTACAAGACTGCTAGAGGTATATATATACTATGATACGTAAGTTTTTCTTGCAAATAGAGTGAATCCAAATGGAAGGAGAAAAAGAAACACCTTTATATACATATATTGTCCAGAAGTTCTATTAAATTCACAATCCGTACCTGAAGAACCAGTGCCCAGTTGTACAGCGCATCATAATCATCTGGATTTCTCTCTATTGCACTAGCATATCTGCACAACAGTGCCAATAGTGGCAATTAAATTCCCCTCCTCAACACTGGTAAGGTTTTGCAAGGATATTTTTATAATAAAATAGTCATAAGGGTGACTTTCTCGTTTAATGAAGAAACAAAACATGGAGGACACACAACTCAACTAGTTTTCTCCACCAACGCATTAGGTGGTTTAAAAGTTTGGTGCGCTCGTGAAAAGCTACACGTGCTTCAACTGAGAGTGATCAAGAGCATAGTTTCCAAGACCCAAACACATGTTCCTGAAGCTCTACATAACTAGATACTTTCCACTAATAGAACATGCAAAAAGTTTTCATTGCACATTTATCTATTTCAAAGAAGTCAATAGTCTATATAAAAGTATGACAGAGCAAGGCAATGACGAGAGACAAAATTTAAGCAAATAATTATGAATTCAACATGACTTTGAACAAGAAGACACGCATGTGAAGAAAGAACTATAACAGTTGCATCACATAGTTCCTGATTCATTGAAGTCATGCCTAGGCTTCCAATAATCTTACAGCAATGATAAAACTTCATTTCTACTTGTTGGAAAGGACAGCAATTAAATTATGTCAAAGGATCTAAGTACTAGTGAAGATATGACCCTCAGATACAAATTTTGAACAGAAAGATACATTATAATGTCAGGAAATGTGATAAAAATCAGTAGCAGCACCCCCTAAATGAAGGGGTTTTTGATATGCACCTTCATTGGCTACCTTTGAGTTTTTGAGCAATAATTTCACTAAAATTGAGAACTAAAACAAATTAATTCAAATCGTAAACAGGAAGTAAAAAAGGAAAGGTAGCTTTCTGTACTTTTGTTTGAAGCAACGTAGGTTTAAAAGCTCCATGCACATTGCAATTTGCATAGAACTCTTTAAAGCATTATGACATTTATGAACAAAAAGTAAATGAATAAACTGCAATGCAATGTCGACAATAATTTTACACTAGATACCTACCTCCTTGCAGCGAATGTAAGAATCCGTTGGCGAGACCTACCCTCCTCATCAACACCTGTGACACTGTCAATCAATTCCATGGCAGCATCATTCTGGTTTTGCTTATATGTACTTGCTTGACTGGATAAATCAATTGCGCAAGAGACCATGCAAAACATAGTAACATTTGTCACGATAATAACACATAACAAAAAAAGACAGTGTTCCACATATATCCTGTTCAAGACAGAAGAATAAGGAGGTAAACAGAAAAATGCTACAAATAATTGTTCAAGGAAATTTACATACTCTGCATTCAAGAAGCAAACAAACTCTTAAGTAAATGCATTTATTCGGAGAAGAATGGAGATTGAGCAATTCTAATTTTTGCATCAAAACTACAATTATCTATCAAAGTAAGACTAATAAAGCTGCCCTCTTTCCATGGCAGCGAACTGCTTGGGTTTCTAAGCCATTGAAAGATGAGGATTGGGAATAATGATGTGAGCTGAGTGGAACAAACAGCTATGGGCAAAATCCAAGGAAAGCAGTTATCATGAGACATCATGGTTTCGAAACCTTGGAGGAAGATGCCACAGCTTGGGGAGAAGGTGAGAACTTGCATGATGGTCATGATACTATCTTATGCCATGATAGCCACATACATACGACCTCTAAGATTGCATTTTTAAGGAAACATAGTAAAGCAGTTTCCAAATGACGAGGCTCAAAGTTGAGTTCCATTTTTGAGGAAAATTAAAATAAAATGGCCTATCAGAGGAGAGATGATAAGTGTAGTTTCTATACTCATTCGGGGTCCTAAATGATGATATTTTGTTTTTCTTTGGACGGATTAGTGCCTAATTTGTCATTTATTGCTTTTATTAGGAAAAACTCATGTTTGAACGAAAAATTGGAAGAAAGAATGGAAAAGGGCTAAAATGAAGCAAATCAAAAGTTTGGGGGACTAAAGTGCAAATACTCAAAAGTTGTGTTGGAACTCACAATGAAGATTCAAGAATGATAGGGGTTAATTGGACGAGTAAAGAAGTCAAAGTATTATCAAACATCAATTTTAAGCCGAAAAAGTTATGTTCCGGATTTTCAGTCACAGATTGCAACCCATTTTTGGCATAGTAAACGTTCAAATTGGAGAAATGGTATTTCTAGAAGAATTGTAACCCTTTGAGTTAGCTTTCCAACGCACTTTAAATCAACCCAATCGAATATCGGGAGATAAAGTTATGACAAAAATACTGAAAGCTACACGGGACAAACCTAGGTGCGCACCTAGGCCTGACTAGAGGCGCACCAAACAAGCCAAGCGCGTGCCCTAGCTATGCCTAGACGAGCGCCTTAGTGTAAAAATGGGAAAAATGCAATTTTCCTTATTTTTGTTTTGATAACAATTCAATGCAATATTTTTGGCATCCTTTAAATACCAAAACTCGACCAGAACGTAGGGAACCTCCATTAGACCTAAATTTCATCATATTCCATATATTTGGAGGCGAAGAACAAGGCTAGCAAGATTAAATCAAATCGAATTGAATACGAAATTGAAGATTCTTCATCCGATTTCAAGATTCAAGTAAAAAAAAGTGAAAAGTTCC
>CAIGRN010043734.1:0-15028 GCA_903798345.1 Fraxinus anomala
ATATACAATATTTATAATATACAAATTAAATCATCACACCATGACATTAATTACATTTAAATCAAGCATTAAATGCTCCTAAAAATGTGTCTTAAGGGTAATTTGGATATTTTGCACCAAAAAAATGATTTTTGTTCATCAAAAGTGAAAATGACAAATTTTTATAAATTTTCAAATTTAGTGACATTTATGAAAATTCCCTATTCAATAATTAGAGAACAAGTTTCCTATGCTTTGAGAAATGCTGCCATTTGACGGATCATTTATCATCGGATAATACTATCCATCATTTGCTGTAATCAACAAAAACAATCAAGAGATCAATTTTTTTTTTCCTTCAAGAAACTTTGCATTGCGAGTACAGAAATTTGTACCAATGTGTGGAGCTAATTCAAGAATTGGAAAACAAGTGTCCTGTGAGAACAAATCAAGAATCAGTATTTCACACGAACACAATTTTATGCTTTGAGAAATGCTGCAATTTGACAGCTATCATTTATCATCGGATAATACTATTCATCATTAGTTGTAATCAACACAAACAATTAAGAGATCAATTTTTTCCCTTGTACAAGTCACTTAATATTTATAATAGGTAAAGAAGAATTAAGAAACGCAATGATTGTATAAATGACTCCATTAATCAATATTTTCAGTTCGAAGAAAACCCTCCACCCAATTACAGTATTTTCAGCCGCCAAAAGACCTATCCAGACCTACTGAAGCTTCCCCATGGCATGACCATCCCTTGTGCATAAGAGAAAGAGAACCAGCAAACGAGCTCATTTAACTATCACGTGCTTAGAGTATCTTACTGGATCTCCTTGTGTCATGTTCAGAATGAATGTTTAGTGCATCTATAGAAATCGACTGAAGTACACATTCATAAAATATCTTGATGGATTGAAGCCGCTCAATATCACTGCAAGGAAGACAAAATGTTCAAATGCTAGGCAAAAGAAGAGAACGCATAATAAAAACTAGGTATTGAGATACTTACAGATAGGGGAAAGGACTATGACAATGCCAATTGGATATAGAAATAAAGTAGTTCTCTCCAAAAAGGGCAATACTGCATCATTGGAGAAGACAAACCACCAAAAGAGAAATTATTAGTAGATATAAATTTTTGCAAGAGAGTTTTTTCTGGGCACGCTTTTTACAGCAAATCAGAGAAATGGGAAGCATATAATAAATTATGAAACCTCTAGTATGCTAGCATATTAGTAAATGGAAAGGCAAGTCCTTCAGGTAAAGTCGATCTTACCATCATAGCCTAAAAAATTGAGGTAATGATAATAGGAAAGAGCCACCATGAAGAGCAAATTTGATAACAATTCAGGAACAAAACCATAAGCTACCAGAAGAGGTGATAGAAAATAATGCACAACTGCCAGAAAAAAGAAGACATCAGCAGCATTTCAGCATATATTTAGACTATACTCCAAGAAGATAAGTAGCTTCACATCATACTAACCATAAAGCAACACGAACATTGGGAAGAAAGAGTTGCAATGTACATCAAAGGCATACAACCTTCAGCACATAGGTGAAAAACTAGTTAGCAAAGAAACCCCATTTACAACAATAGAAGTGTGACATTCCCAACAAGTGCAAAAAATTCCATTCATCGTAAATAAGGATATTATCAAATAAAATGTAGATGTCAAAAGTGGAATGGAAAAGCTGTGAACTTGCCACTCTACCCTTTGCTCCACCACATGGCTGTTTGGAGCTTCTTCTCGAAGATAATTGTTTGTAAAGAACCTGCATAAAGTTTGCTGAGTAAGTCTCAATTTTGCCACCTTAAGGAATCATGAAGGATTATTCCCAAACGATGCACGATTTGATCAAAGATAAAGGCAAGGTTTTCATATTAAAGATTCACCTTGATAGCTATTATAATTATCTCAAAATGGTCCTTCAAGAAAAAAAAAATAAAAATGAGAAACCAAAATTTTATGAACCGGGTGAAGAGGAAAGCACGGTAAAAAGAGATCTCCATTAACCGACATAATTTATTTCCCCTTTGATTAATTTCCTATTAATTTTGTAGTTCCATAAACTTTTGAGGACGGCACTTCCAGATCAACAAGTTTAAAGATAGTTGACAAGAGGACAACTCCTGATGCTCCAAGCTTTTGAAAAGCAAATCCAACATGTTTGAAAAGTTCAAGTCTGAAAGCATGCCGTGTTGATCCATAAAGAAATACAGATAAGATGCCTTGTTCTACCTGAAATTTCGTTAATTCGATTATCATCTAAAATTTATTTTATATTCCATGATCATAAATTCCACCCTGCAAATTTCATTCTTTATATAGTAAAAAAATGAGAATAATTAATATGCCCCATATTAACTTTCGAGGACTAATATAATTTGAGACCTTGGGAAGAAATTCAGCAATTTTTGGCCTAAAACCGGAATTCCCAACTTATTATGTTAAGTGTATGAAGTGTATGGTCAGGAAAATCAGATTTACTTCTTCCACAACATTGCACAGAATTACATCAAAGCACTTTAAAGTCCTAGATTTTTTGGAAAAAGTAAAATAAAATCACTAGAATTGCTTCCTGCATCATATTAATTCCATTCTTCAATCCGCACCGACTCAAATCATGGAATAGCATTTCTTATGGGGTTTACCATCCAATTATGCACAGCTCGGTCTGCATATGTAGAATATTTCTCATTCAACCTTTACCACTGGGAGTCTGGGACAGGGCCTTCCCTTATTTTTCTCTAATAAAATGATAAAACTTAACTTGAATTGTCACAAAATTAAACTAGAAGTTTTGCCTAGAGAAGAAGGGTAAATTGTCCTTCTAATTTGAATTCAATCACCCAAGTTATAAAATTACGACAAGATTACAGTTTCACAAACTAAAATTAAAACCAACTGAGATTGTAACAAGGGTACTTGCAGTGATAACTATTAATCAATTTATATATATCAGCAGTTGTCCTTACCAACAAAATGTAGCCAAAACTGCCCCAGTTATTAGGAAATGGAAAAGAAGTACTGAAAGAACTACAAAAACAGCATGTCCTGCACTTTGATCATACCTGAAACAAATGACAGATAGCACATCGTTTAAAGATCAGCATTAATGCGCAAATACTATAATATGTGAAAGGAAACATTCTGAACAAGTTAGAAGGACAATGACATGGAAGCTTTTCTGACAAAAATCTCCAAATGTTAAAAAAGCAAACATGATGTCCTAGGTATCAAAACTAAGAATTGACTCATAAATATTCTTTGAGTATTCAAGATATAACCAAAAGAAACCTCCTACAAGTCTAGTCAATAACAATATTACTAAATCCACCATAGAAAGCATGTTCACAGACACCTACGCTGCACAATAAGCTATTGTAGAAACTGCCAAAAGAAAACTGCATATCACAACAAAAGCAGGATCATCACGTGCCCATTGGTTCTTTGTTTCTGCAACAAAGAAACATAAGAACAATTATGAATTCTGTGAGTTACAAACCTGTCAAATTTATCAAATTGGTTGTTCCCTGTCATAATTTAGATAAACTAGAAACTAAGTGGACGTCATAAAACAAAGATGAAAAGCAACCAACAAGAAACTCGGTAATCATGCAATATACTTGAAGCAATATACGAAAAGTGTAAACTCATATAACATAGAAATGGTTCAGAAGGTCTAACATAAATATGTGCTCAGCTATCACATCAACAAAAGTCTCCAACGAATTGTCCTAGTTCTAAACTAGCTAAGCAGCATATGTCTTTAAGGTTTAAAATTAAGGCCTGTAAAGATGACAAGCAAAATTGATTTTGTTCACAAAGTCTTTGGTGGCATTCATCCAGAACCATGCCAAGTTAATCGGTTTATTGATAGAAAAATGCAATGATTACAATGTTGAATGAACAGGATTCTTTAAGTTGAAAATCTTTTGACATATTAGTGCTTAAAGATGACATAACCAAAATGCACAGCATAGCAAATAGAGACACTGGCTTAAAAAGATGGCAATATAATGATTTAAAATGAGGTATATAAGTGGACTAAAAGAGGAAAAAATAAAGAATACTTACGCTTATGGTACTTCGTGTGCTGATAACTACATCAATTTCATAGTACATGCCAACATGAAGAATTATCATCAGAAACTCAAAAATATTGTAAATAAATTATCAGGACATCTATTTTTCTTTAAGAAACAAAATAGAAAATTACCAGTAACACAACTTGTATGCAAAATCAATAATAATAATTAGCTTAAAAAACTGTCTCGTACACTATCAATCGCTGCAACCACTCTCAAAATACATAGACTACCCCGTAAGTACATTTCAAACCATTATGCATCGGTTGGGTACTAACAAAAATAGGTTTACTAATTCAAATTTCGGAGGGGTTGAACAAGCAGCATATTGAATTAGTTACTAAATGGATATAACCAACACTATTGAGTTCATTAAACCAATCAGAATTAGAAATTACAGGAAATATAGAGAAACGGCAATAAGTATAAAACCATTTCTCCTAGAATGTCGATACTATAATTCATACAATGATGTAGGAACATAATTCACAGCGTAGACAAGCATGCAGCATGCTATAGGTTCTTTGAATAAAATTCAAGAACTTTAGATGACACTATTGAATTTTTTAGATAACAACACTAAATTAAAGTAAAGACAATGTGCTGCCAATCCACATGTAAAAAAGTCGACTTCCATTTTTTTTTTAAAGTAAAGACAATTTGCTTCCAATCCTCATGCAGTTAACTTTCATTTTTTTATTTGAACAATTTTGCCTCCTTAATTTTAAATAGAGGGGAGCTAAATAAAATAATAATTCGGTAAGCAAAAATTAGTGTTCCAAAATTTGGATGACCATCCAATACTCAATCAGTAAACTTGGAAAAAAATTCATGCCACCTACAATCTGTAGATTCCAGATACTTACACCACTTTCGGGGAGGTACATAGATGAAGCATTAGCCAGAAAGTATATTCAATGTCCATTTGTTGCCACTGCAGCCAACCGAAAGAAATGGATGTCATTTGAGGAAAAGAGTAAAAACCGATGTATTTATAAATTCATGAGAGATAGAAAGCACATTGCTTCAATCAGGATACTGACATTCACAGAGATCCAGAAAAGAAAGGCAAGTTTCAATGCTATGTAGACAGTCATCAATTGTGTGCATGACAGATCACAAATTAAAATATAGTCATGTCCGCAGGTGAAAGTTAAAGCAACTGAAAAGATCTGAAAGATCACAATGGTTAAGACAACTTTCTCTGAAGCCTACTCAACTGTGTCAACTATGGCCAGCGCAAAGGCACTTTGCACTTTGCACTCTACACCTAGAACCTCTGGTAATCATATATTAGTATCATACCAAATTTAAAAACAACTAGTCTACTGTGCTTCCTGAATTATAATGATACACTAATATCATATCCTTTTTCTTAAGTGTAACTTTCCATGCCTTTTGTTTTCTATGAGCCTTTGAAAGTTGCATCATCAAACATCAGCATCTCATTATTTTTTCGTGTTTTCCCAAGATGTTGAACGTTCCAGTATTCTGGCCAGCCAAAGACTTATTGCATTGCCATTTGAATGTAAAATACTTGTTCAATTGGTACCAGGATTCACTTTAAATCTCTCACAAGTAGAGGTTTAAGTTCGAATCCTGGGAGACCCAACAGAAAATCGTGAGGGGTAAGAGGGAATCTTCCCTTCCAAAACGGACATTGGACAGTACGTAAGAGAATGGCTGAACACGAGGCTCGGATCGTTACAAGAATGCGCATTTTTTGTAACAAGACAACTTCTATGCTCAAACCGTTAACTTACGTATTGTCCGCTCTGGGAAAGTCTGAGTCTATCTTACCCCTCACGGATTTTTGTCGCAACTCCAGAATTCGAACCCATGACATTTTCCTTAAAAAATATTTAAATTGAATCTTGATACCAATTGGACTTGAAATGAAGGATTGTCCGATAAGGGTGGCTGATCCTTTAATACTTACTGGTTCTATAAGCCAGTATCATATTGAAATCAAACCAACCCAAACATAAGTCCAGAAACTGACTACCTTCAATGTATGTGCTTTAGTTTCAAAAATTTGACTTCCAAAAGCACACTTAAACCAGCTTCATCTCATTAGAAATAAAAATTATGGTAAGTCTGGGAGTTAGTTACCAAACACTATGTAATTTATCATCACTTAGAGTAATCATAATGGAAGTAAAATGTATTACTAGCAAGCCATATCTCATTATAGAAGACGTCTAATCAAATTACATTTCATCTGCCGCTGGAACCAAGACTAGTGCCTCCCGTAAAGTCCCGGATGAAAGTTTCATAAGCTTTTCTTCAGTTTGTCCCATTGGACTGCTCCCCATAAACTAGATAAACCCCAAAAATTTACGAAATTATCTGGGATGGGAAAAATTTTTAGATTATAACTTCCTTGGCGACAAGGTTAACAGATAATCATTGAAAGGCTTATAACATCACAGCAGAGTGAAATGAACGTCCTTAGCAAATCTCAAATTCCGTCAATTGAAACTAAGCCTAATTAGCAAGGATATCTGACATATTTCTTCAGTTTCAGTGGCAGCATGGATAATATAGCTAGGGAAACTATGTCATCAATTGTCCAAGAACAAATTGTTAATCGACACAGCAATATCATATAAAGCTTGATGAAAGTGGACGGTGAGAACATTGAAAAATCCAGGCAGCTAGAAATAAGTCTAATTGACTTAAAGGCAACCTAATCATCGTCAGGTGTTGATCTGGTACTCTATATGCTTGTAATTTACCCAGTGATAAAAATGGAAACAGTATCAGTCACCGTCTCATAATTAATGAGAATAGTGGAGTAGAATAATAGGTCTCTTTATCAATTACGTCCATATAAAAAATATCGTTCAAACAGATTTTGCCACAGCACCAGCTCCCATAATCTCAATTCTTCAAAAAATCACAATGCCAGCATTGAATAAACACAAATAACAAAACTAGAAGGAACAATGCAAATAAACAGAAGAACACATGGGAATCTAGGATGCATTTCTTTATTCACTTAACTAAAATCTCGCCCTTCATCTAAAAGAAATGATAATAAACAACATAACTACTAATCGATCAACATTTCATCTTTCATAATCAAATGCATAAGCGCAAACATGTTGATTAATGCAGTGAGATGCGAATTATGCGACATCTTCAAAAAGATTTTACGAACAGGCTCATTATCAGATCTATATGAAATCAATAGATGCCTGAACAGCTTCATATTTCTCCATGTATGTGTGAGTAGGAAAATGAACCTTGACTATTCTGCGGAGGTACTGAGGGAGGAAAGAATTGGGTCGGGCATAAGAACCCGAACGCCCTTTTGTTGATGAAGAGGTAGGCAGCATACTATTTTGTTTCTTCTTCTTCTTCACTTCTCCGATTTACACGATTACTTTTTCGTTCTGTTCAATTGTCCGATCAAAGATCTGTTCAATTTCGCAGCACTTACTACCATTTTGTTCGTCTCTCTCGCTCGCTCTCGCTCTTGCTCAGCTGTGAATGGGCCCATTTAAGTTTGTGGCCAGAGGGTTGTAATGACCCAAAACATGAACTGTGAGCCCAAACGAAGAATATACGGGCCTGCCATAGGCGGTGTTAAATAGTGGGAAAAAATTCAAAAGGCATTAACTATACACAATTCAAAAATTAAGTTTTAAATTTAATTAATGTAAAAATTAGGTATTTATTTATTAATTAAATATAATAAAATCACAATTATATAATTAATGATCACATGTACATAATCGTATGTCACAACTTATTTATTAATCACATATTAAATAATTAATTGTTCATAGATTAATTCGAGATCACAAATCAAAATTTTCATAGATTACATTTTATTTTATTGATCACGGATAAAAAAATTATAGATCATAATTTATCAATCAGTCACATATTTTCAAATTTATTGGTAAAAAATTATCGAATTTTAAGGCTACCGTTTATTTTATTAATCATAAATAAAAAATTATAGGTCACAATTTATCAATCAATCACGTATTTTCAAATTTACTAGTCACAAATAGTGGGTTACATACGACAACCACCTACACTGTCGTCGTCGCCGCTACCAACACCATGACATCACCACCAACAAAATCGTTATCACCAGATCCAATCGACCGCTAACAAAAACCATGACAATCAACTCTATCAGATCTCCAGCCACCAACCACCACCACCGATCGCCGCCACCAGATCTAACGCCTACTTCATAACCGTCCCCACCACCACAACAGCAGCACCACCAACACCAACACGACAACATCACCACCAACAAAACCGTCACCACCAGATTCAACAAAAAATCCTAAACTCGCCACCACCTCCATTTCCGTCGCCACCACCAGATCCATCACCATCCCCATCGCCAACAATAACAAAGTCATCACCATACCACACCACACCACAACCACCACCCACCATTGACCTGCCACCACCTTCAACCCCGTTGCCAACTAAGACACCATTCCACCTCCACACAAAACACAATCCAACGATCAAAAAAACAAAAATCAAGCAGAGCCACTGGCAGCGACGTTCACAGCATCGCCATCTCCAAGTCGTACCACCGCTGCTATCGCGCATACCATGGGCCACATAAAATCGTTAGAGAAATGCCACAAATCGGAGAAGATTTCAGATCCCCACCCCTATACTTCCGCACGTAGAGGCTTCTATCTCTTCATTAAGCAGCGCGGTGCTGCTTAAGTGGTGGCGACGGCGCGGTTCTCGCAATAGGTGCTCTGACGACGTCTGACAGAGACGAAGGCATGAGAAGGAGATGAAGAAGATGGGGAGGAAGAGTGAGAAAAATGATATAAAATTAGGGTTTGTAATTGAATTGGGTGAAAACATATAATAAATAATTATTATGTAATACCTGATTTAATCTGATTTTTGAATTTGTAAATTTAAATGCCTGGTTTTATGAAATTTCCTCTAAATAGTGGAGTATGCAGGGAGGAATTTAAAATCTCTTATTTGCCCTCCATTTCAAAATAGAGAAAAAGAGAGGAAAAAGGGGAAATATTCAAAACCGACAAAAACAACTTCGCTATTCATCATCTTCCACACATTTAATCAAGGTTAGTTTCTATTTTAATAGTTAAAATTTTATGTTTTATAAATGGAAAAGTGAAAAAGGGATTAACATCATTGTGAATCGAGACGTCATATTTAATGAGGATAAAATGCCTTGTATGTTTGACAATTAATATCAAATGCTTCCACAATTAATTGACTCGATCCTAAAAATTAAGTGGGCCATTTGAAGCAACATTTTGAGTAATTGTTGCTCATAGCACATTCACTAGATGGATGGACCATTTGTATGTATTAGACCAGTTTACTCCTTGGCCCATTTTTGCGGCAATCCTAGTTAGATAAATATGCTCCTACACTAGTTATAATCTAATATTATTACGCACAATTATCCCATTTTTATCTTATTTATTTCTAAATACTCATTTTTTACAATACAATTTGATAATTTGGTCCAATGATTAAATCTCAAACATGATTTCTTTCAAATTGATTTAGTTATTATGAATAGTTAGAATTCAAAATTCATCAAACTTGGCTACTTTAAAAAATTTTGGTTCAAATTTGCGAAATAAATGCACAACTATTGAAATGATTTCTAGTAGAAGATCCAGTACTTATACATTTGGATGTGTCACCAATTATAAGTTCTTTTGGATGAGAATGAACAAATCTCAATTCCATAGGTAGAGTTGGATCATTTTGTATTTCGAATGATTTTACTTCACTTTGTTGAATATTTGCTTCGTCCTCATTTAAACTTTAGGGTGGTCTTCCTTATTTTGATCTTGGATGTTCATTTGTTCGAATGGAATCTCCAAATCTACATCATGGCAATATTTTTCTCTTGATCAAGAGGACTTTTTTCATCAAAAGTAACATGCATAGATTCTTTAACTACTAATAATTTTTTGTTGAAAATTCTATAAGCTTTGCTAGTCGATAAATATTCAAGGGAGATTCTAATATTGGATTTTGAAACAAATTTTTTCAAATTTTATTTTTTGTTTAAAATAAATCACTTGCAACCAAAAAAATTGAAATAACTGATATTGGGAACTCTATTTTTCCAAATCTTATAAGGAGTTTTGACTTTTTTTTCGACTAACTAAAACTCTATTAACAATATAACAAACAATGTTAATAACTTCGGCCAAAAATGATTTTGGCAAATTATTTTCATTTAGTATAGCCCTAGTAATTTCTTGTTATGTACTATTCTTTCTTTCTACTATATTATTTTATTGAGGAGTTCTAGGAGCCAAGAAATTGTGTTCATATCCATTTTCATTGTAAAAATTATCAAATACGATGTTGTCAAATTCTCCACCATGATCACTTCTAATAGTTGTAATAGTATAACCCTTCTCATTTTGAACCTTTTTACAAAAAAAAAGTTTGAATACATTCGAAACTATATCTTTTATGTTCAAAAATAGGACCCAAGTGAATTTAGAATAATCGTCGATAATGATGAATGCATAATGTTTACCACTTAAACTAGTGGTTCTAGATGGTCCAAAAAAATCCATGTAGAGAAGTTGTAAGGGTCGTGTCGTTGAAGAATACTGCTTTAATTTAAATGAACTCTTTACTTATTTTTCAAATTGATATGCATCACAAATTTTGTCTTTTTCAAATTTTAATTTTGGTAAGCCTTTAACAATATTTTTATTACTTTCAAATTCAATATTTATGATATAAGGCTTATTATCACCTCTTTTGATATAGCATCCTTAATAAGACATTTGGAAGAATCAAATTTACTATGATAACCGTTATTACATAATTACTAAACAAGTTATGTTTGAGGTTATCCACTAAATATTTTCGATTGAAGGAGTGAGTGATTACCAATATTTTCACTTCCAATGATCTTTCATTTTGCATTATCTCCAAAATGTAATATGACCTCCATCTTTCTTTTTGAAGTTAGTAAATTATGTTTGAGGTTATCAACAAGTAAAATATTTTCAACAGATGGGGATGAGTGATTACCGATGTTAACAACGTCGATAATTTTTCCTTTTGCATTGTCCCCAAATGTTACATGACCTCCATCTTTCTTTTTGAAGTTTGATAATAACAACCTATCTCCATTCATTTTCTTTGATCATCCACTATCTAAGAACCATTTGCTCTTTATTTTCTTTGGTACCTATAAAAAAAATTTAATTTTTAATTTACTATATACAAGTTTCGGTCCTTGGTAGTTAGTTCTAGTGGACTCTTGAAACCGCTTATTTTTGCTTTCAAAGTGTAGCCTCTTTTTTTATGAGACCATTAAAAACAAGTCCATTTTTATTACAAAAGCTACATGTAGTGTTTGGAAGATATGAATTAGATGCTTTAACAAACAAATTTTTAATAGATTTTTGTTTTAAAAAATGTTTATATCCAATTCCTCATTTGTCAAATATACATTTTTGGTCATCGAGTATTAAGTCAAAATTTTTCTTACCTTGAATGAATTTGTAAATAATTTTAGTTAAATCTTCAATTTTCCCTTTTAAAGAGAATTTTTCTTTAATCAATGAGTTGTGATACACTTTTTCTTTTTCAAATTTCTTTTGAGTTTCTAAAATATTATTTACTTCATTTTTCAATAAGTAGTGATTTAAAAAAAGTTTTTCAAATTGTTCAAGAATATCATCATAAAAAGTAGACAAGTCATCATATGAACTTTTTCATTAGAATTTACCTCATCTTCGATCTCTATGAAGCACATATTTGTAACTTTCTCTTGACTTTTAATTTTATCGTCACTTTCATCCCACATAGCTTTGAGTGCTTTTTTTTTTTTTTTCCTAAATCTCTTCTTATTTGGACACTCGAATCTCTTATGATCAGATTTGTCACGATCATAGCATATGACTTTTTTTTGCTTATTCTCTTTCCCTTTTTCCACTTTCTTTTGAAATTGCCGATTGTTGCAAAAACTTCTCCAATTTTTGACAACATTAACTAGATTATCAAGTTCTTAATTTTTCACATTCTCGCTTATAGTCACTTAATCAATTGCTGATTTTAAGGTAATTAGGCGCTTAGGAGGCTAATTTGATTCTTTTTGCTTTTCCTTATTTTTGCTTTTGTCTTGTCATTATTAAGCTCATAAGTCATCAACATTCTATAGAGCTCTTTTAATGGATATGTGTTGACATCTTTAGTGAGTTCCAATCCTCTGATAGAGACCTAAAAATTGTACTTATAAGTTTATCGTTAGTAAATTTTTGAACAAAGCCTTTGACACCATCAATAATATCGGTGAAACAAGTAATCATGTCAACAATAGTTTCATTTTCTTTCATAAAGAAATTTTCAAAGTTTTTAACCAAAAGATTTATCTTGATTTCTTTTATTTTGCTAGTGCCTAAGTGAGTGACTTCTAGATTTATCACATGTGCTAATTCGATTAAATTCATTTTTATCTAAAACATAATAAATTATATTTTTGGCTCTAGCATTTAAAGGTAGTTTTCTTTTATCCTATTTATCGTACTCTTCTCTAGGTTTTAAAATGATTTGATCAGATTTTCCATCAACTTTAATAATTTTGTAATTACATAGGGACTGAATTCAATAACTTTTCAAACAATATGATCTATTGATTGAACATAGATCATCATCCTAGTCCAATAATTATATGAGTGTCATCATAGAAATGAGGATGATTTGTAGAATGTCCCTCAAGATTTTGAATGTTATGGTTAACCATTAATCAAGATTGTAAAATCTTAAATTTAAAAGTCAGAACCTTGCTTTGAAAAGTTTTTACAATAAATGATTTGATGAAATAAATAAGATATAGGATCAAAGGATTTCTTGCTTAAGAATATCTCACTTTAATGTTATTAAAAAATGTTATATTGAATGCGAAAAAGTTAATATATTTATGAAGTTAGAGGAGCAAGTAAATCTGTTAAACCAAACAAGGATCCGGATGTCCTTTTTTTCATGTCTGAATGTATGAAACTAGTTGTTCTATGCTAAAAATCGGAACGATAAAAAAAGTGATCGTTACATAAATAGGGCATTCGCATGGACAATTCGGATGTCTGAATGTACAGAATGTTCAATACTTTAATCGGGCGTCTACATTTCATAAGTTTTTTCCGTTTTGGCTTTATTTGATCCGATGTGAATGTTGTGAAAAATGTAAGCTATTGAATGGTCTTTTTCAGAATATGGGCTAAGGTTCGGTTCAAATCAGCCTGTGCGTGATGAAGTAAATCACGGTGCTTCGGTGTAGGGTCACTCTCAAAATCAATCTCTACCTGGTCAGTCCTCACCTCAATTTCCTTTACCCGCTGGAAAACATCACCGAATATTCGTCGATTCGACCAACGTAGTCCCTGTTTCAGCTTGAAAAACTTTTCCCAAAGAGTAACCATCCCCGTAAGATGAGTAGGAAGTGACAACTTCTAAGAGAAGAAGGCTGAGAAATCATGGTGCTTCGTCTAAACATTAAGGATTCAGAATGGTTTAGGACCCAAATCATCATCATAAGTCTAATGTAAGAGTGAGGTTGAATGATCAGATGAAGTCCGATTCAGATGCGTCACAGTAAGCTATCTACAAAAGTTTGCAGCTATAAAGTTAATCAAAACTCTATCCAATCTCTTACGACCCTACCATTAGTCCAAGTAAACTGAGACCTAGAAAACCCAGCATCATCTAATCCACAATCCAACATCATATCTTAGATCTATGATCTCGTCTACTATGACCCATGCGTTCACCATTATGTGCAACAACATTAAAGTCTCCCCCAACTAGCCAATGATCATCCATGGTAATGGAAATATGGTGAAGACCCGCTCACAAGTCCCTCCTAACCGATGCCTCACATGTAGCATATAAAAGTGTCAAGTAAATTGGTCTTGCTAGTTTGGGATCTACAACTCTAATGTGTAGGAGTTGAATGTGATCCTCAAGAATAGTAATAGTAGTACCAACATTCTAGAAGACCCAAATCTTATTTGACTCATTCTGAACTCTATAATCGAAGTGCAGATAGCGACGAGCAAAATCAAAACTCCTCTCTAAAACCATAGGCTCCAGGATAACCAATATATATACTTGATGAAGCTGGATAAGTTTCTTCAGGAGTCCGCGAGTAGCTACGCTAGCTACACCTCTTACATTCTAGATGATGGTACTAATCTGGATATACATAAAGATGTATCCTGATATCGACTTATGGTCACAATCTTAGGAACTGAAGTGTCAGTGACTTTCGAATTATTTTTTCGACCAACTGGGACAAAATCATCCTCTTCTGCCCTACCAGCCATGCCTGCCAAATCATTAAAAGAAGATCTACAAAAAAAACCCTGTTGATGAACTTCAATATGAGAAAAACCTCTAAATCTGACTGATATGTAGATAAAGAAGCCTCCACATTCTGCCGACAGTGTGTAGAGATAAATGGCACATATGAACCAATTGAACTATGTGGCCTCTTTACCATATCCTTTACGAGAGGATCAAAATATATAGATCTAGAAGTCATAGGGACACTGCTGATCGGGATCGAAGACTATACTACTAGATGAGCAGCTGATGTGCAACAAGAGGACTATGAATACCCACTCTAATGGGAACAACTGTAGACTGATCTGATGGCATATAAGTAGTAATATGTGGATTAGTAGTTTAGGATTCAAGGTTTTAGGGTTTAGGGTTTTTTTAAGACCAATATTGTAGCTATTTTATATCATAATAAAATGAAGTACATGAAAGAAGGGGGGCATATACCTGACCTCCAGAGAGTGAAAAATGCTAAAAATGTCTCAAAATGAAATGCAAAAAAATGTAAATGAAAAATGAACAAAAACTAGTGAAAATTACTCAAGGGTACTCCCTATGGTAAACCTTCAGGTGGTAGTACATAGACATCGA
>CAIGRN010043754.1:0-18550 GCA_903798345.1 Fraxinus anomala
CAATAGGTCCCATAGCATTAATGGTGTTACCAAAAAACGAAACAGAACACTTGAGGACATGGTAAGGAGGATAATTAGTCATTTCACCTTTTCGGAATCTCTCTATGAAGAAGCACTAAAGACTGAACCTTAAATTCTCAATAAAGTTCCAAATAAAGCAACTATTAAGGGGTTACAAATTTTAAAAATCTCATTATTAGGTCAATTTTCGAAAGGGAAAATATTCTATTATTTGAGAATGTAGAGTTTGCGGGATGAGATAATGTTTTAAGGTTAATGATTTTTATCTTTGAGGAAGGATATGTATATATCACTTTTGTTGCAATTGAGAATGATCGAGATCAGAGACAAATTTTTGCTCCAAATTTTATTCAAGATGCAATTTTAGATCAAGACAATATTACGAAATTCCCTTTGCACAATCAAGAGATTGTTCCAG
Organism: Fraxinus anomala; assembly: GCA_903798345.1. Lineage (NCBI taxonomy): Eukaryota > Viridiplantae > Streptophyta > Magnoliopsida > Lamiales > Oleaceae > Fraxinus > Fraxinus anomala. The sequence continues at coordinate 440 of CAIGRN010043754.1, forward strand.
AGAAAACTCAACAACAAGAACAAATGTTATTAAGAAAATCCTCTATAAAAACGAGATAGGGAATTTCGGATAACTTGATAGTTTTTCTCCAAAGAAAATAAGGACGACGATGGATTGATGGAAGAAGATCCGATAAATTAACTTTCATCAAGCCATGGAAATGAATAATTCTCAAGAGTGAATTGATGCTATAAATAAATAGATAAAGTCCATGAAAAACAATGATATTTGAGAACTCATCACATTGTCTGAAAGTGCGAAGGTATTGACATTAAAGACAATGGTCTTACTCAAAAGGAAGGTATTAGCATTAAAGAGATTTTCTTTCCGATTTCTACGAATGACTCTTTAAGGACTATTATGATATTTGTGACACATTTTATCTTAAAGTAAGTTAGATGGTTTACAAATTAAATAAATCCATCTATGGCCTTAAGCAGGTTTTCCATCAATGGTATTATAAATTTTATCAAATAATTATCTCATTTGGTTGGGATGAATTCAGTTGATGATTGTGTATATCATAAGTTCAGTGAGAGTAATCATATTTTCTGGAATTACATGTCGATGATATACTATTTTCCTGCAATGACATATGTTTATTACACGAAACCAAGAGATTTCTGTCATGAAATTTTGAAATGAAAGATTTTGGTGATTCCTCTTTTGTGTCAGGGATACAGTTACACTACAATCGTTATCGGGGTATTTTTGGATTATCACAAAAGAGTTATGTCGATAAGATTTTTAAGAGATTTGGAATACAAAATTGTAAACTAGTTGATATCCCTATTGTTAAAGGAGACAAGTTTAATCTCAATTAATATCTCAAAGATAAATTTAAAGAAAATGAATTACAAAAAATTCCACGTGTTTCAATAGTTGGGTGTTTAATATATGTTAAGGTTTGCATACGTCTGGATATAGCATTTATTGTTTAAATGCTAGACATATATTTAAGTAATTCTAGGATGAATATTTGAAAAGCAGCTATTAGATTATTCGGTATCTATAGAGATTAAGGATTACATTATCACATATAGAAAATCAGATCAATTGGAGATCATTGGATATTCTAATTCTGATCATGAAATATGAATGTAGAATTTTATCGCTATACTGCACATTTTGGTTTGAATTAAAAGATCACATAAGTTATTATGTGAGAATAACAGTCTTGTATTCCAATAATAACTCGTCGATGTCAAAGTTTATAAACATGAAGTTTCTAGTTATTAAGGAAAGAATTCAGAATGACAAGGTTTTTATAAAGTATATTAGGACAAACTCCATAATTACGGATCAATTTACTAAATGGCTGCCATCCAAAGTCTTTCATGAGTATACTACTCACTTGGGTATTGTATCTTTTGATGATATGTCAGTTTAGTGGAAGTTTGTATTCAGAAATTGTCTGTTTTAGACACATTTTATATTAAATAAATAAAGTATTCAATTCAACTTTCACTCTAATTAAAGTTTTTGTTTGATTTCATTAAAGAATAAGGTAGAAACAATTGGAAATATACATGTTTAGATCACATTGCATGTAATTTTCATACTACACATCCACACTAGATTTATGTCAAATGTGTTGATATACGTAACCATTGATGAGTTTTGTTATAATACTTGTAACGAAAATCGCTTTGATTCTATATTGATATAATCAATGGACGAGATTATTCAGAGATGCTTTTGGTTATGATAGCAAAAGTTTTGACATCATAAGGTTATACATATTTATCAGGTAACATATTTGGCCCAAATGAGAGATTGTTGGATTTATTAATTTGTCATGTGGGTCTACATATGTAAGCAACTGTATATAAGACTATCTAAAAGTTGAGTCCAATTGAAGTGATCTGATAAAGAATTAAATTGTTGGGTTTAGAACATCTAAATAAAGTATGAGTCGAATTATATGTGTAGAAATCGGATTCCTTTAGAATTGTATAATGGGCGAAATACTTATGTGTTATATATATATATATAGGGTTATAATCTCCAATTTATATGTTATTCTCATTTTTTTTGCGTTATCTCATCAATACGTGAATACAAGAGAAAACATATTGAAAAGCAAGATCTAAAATCCACAATTAAGATCAACAATCAAGAATCAAGAAGAAAGAATTCAAGAATCAGAACTATATATCAAGAAGCAAAATCAAGAATAAGAATTAAAGAATCAAATGAAGTAAAATTCAATATTAAAAGTGAAGAACCTAAGTATGAAAAGATTGCAGTTCAAGTTTCAAAATCAAGATCGAGTTATAAATAATCATTCTCAATTAATTAAGGTATGTACCGCATTATTAATATTTTTAATGATTTTACATGGAAGATCTTAACAATAAAATAATTTAAATTTTCAAATTCTAAAATTTCTAATTTTATAGAGTTTAAAATTTCAACACTGGCTGGAAAGATGGAGTTACAGTGACTTGTGTCATTGATATGAATCACATCACACTTCAGCTGTGTGTACTAATTTTGCATGCATCTCAGTGCTAATAAGGTTCCTCTATTTATCTTTATTCCGCTAATTAATTAGCCAAATGGGTTCTCTATTGAATGTATACAAAAAATTGGTAACAAGTTTCCATCAAATAATTATTTTCTCTTCAGAGATTATTGCAATTGGAATCTTTTGACTGTCTCCTCTTCCTCGAAATATTGAAGGAAGGAGGCTTCTCCGTTTCTACATTTTGGATTAAAATCAAGTTCAAATTAATTTCTTTTCATTTTATTTAATGGATAAGTTTTAAAACACTGTTATTCAAGTCAAATACAAGTCATTTCAACTTGTTAAACACATCATAAACAGCGTGTATAATTAATTACTCAGTATCCTATTACACCAGTATTGGGCAGCCAAACTGACACACAGTTATCATGTCATTTTCCATGGACATAGAAAGAAATCAACAATAATAAAGGATGAAAAGAAAGATGAATAACCTTAACACACGATTATGGAAGCATGAAATGACCTAAAAACAACTCAAAGACCCATCGAAACCTTTGCATCTAATGCAATATCTAACTGTCGGCAGTTTCATGACACTCATGGCACCAAATCCTCGTATCGAATATCATATTAATAATCCAAAAATAAAAAACTATAAAAAAATTTGTGCATAGAAAGATATTTTATACATTAATTGTGTAACTCTGTCAATAAGGGACAAGTCCCACTGTCATATGCAAGAAAAAGACATTAATAATTAGGACAGTCAATGAAAATATGGACTTAGATCATGGATTAAATATCTCGTTTGTTTACAAGATCAGATCAATGTATGATTCATGGCGGAACATTTCTCTACGTATTACTATTAATTAAGATATTGTATTTATCACAAATTAAATAAAAAAAATTGTTGCGCCTACCGGCCATGTTCATAAGCTCAATATTTAATACTAGATTAAGTCGGGATGTGATACGTTTCCTTTTTAAATAAAAAAATTAATTAAAAAAAGGAATATGCTTGTTTGAGAGAGACTAGGCTTCCATAATTTGATTTTTGAGGAACCTAAACCTTAAAGATAAATACATTTTTTTGCAACAAAATAATCTATTCCCTTCTCATTTATCATTAATGTACTTATATGGAAATGCTATACCCACCTTTGAAGTGGTTATTCCATGATTTTTTTTTTTTTTTTTTTTTTAGAATATGCCGTGGAAGTGCAAAGTCAATAGCTTTTTCACGCTACTAAAAATGGCAGCTACGATGATGGATTTTTAGTGACAGAAGCCTTCTATGACTATTAGCGACAATTGTCGACGGCTTTTGAAGTAAATATTTTAAAAACATAAAATAAATGACGTAGTGAGAAGCTACCCAACGTAACGTCATATATATAGCGTCATTGAGATGCCATGGGTATAAAATAAAAAAAATTACTCATTAAGATTCCAACGTGCCAGTAGTAAGTATTAAAGAAAATAAAAATTGAAAAATAATCAATTTTGATACAGGTATCTTAGTTGGTAATATGTAAAATTGAAAAATAATCAATTTTGATACAGGTATCTTAGTTGGTAATATGATAAAGTCTGTTCGTAATATTCCTAAAAGTAAATAATTTTTTAAAGTTTATGTTTGGTTTAACTATAAGGTGAGACTTTTCGCAACGTTCGAAAACGTTGCGAAATGTCACTTTTCGCAACATTCATTTGAAAAAAATTTGTAAAATGTCATTTTTCGCAACATTCACTCACACGAACGTTGCAATTGACACTTTTAGCAATATTTAATCAATGAATGTTGCCTTTTAAGTGTTGCCAAAGCCTATTTTTGTCGTAGCGTATATTAATTTAGCATTGTTTGCATGGTTTATCTGAAGAATATCACAGTGCTAAAGTACAAGGAAGTTTCCTTGTACGTCATTGTCTATTAAACATTTTAAAAGATTTATCATGCTAACATCCATAGTCGCGGTAGGTATGCTAAAAACTATTTAGTCCCAAGATACATTGAATAGTTTCATTTTTGTAATTTTCCAATTGTTCTATAGTGTGGAATTGTCAAATTTCGTCTTTGTCGTTCTATAATATACATATTCACTTGAAACTAATCTGCTTTCACTTCCTTTTCCACAAGCAAGGCTGAGCTCTTTCTAGAGCTCTCAAGTCATGAATTAGACCCAACTTCCCTTAAAACTTCTTCTGCTTAAATAAAATACTTTCAGAAAATATCGAAACAATCCTAGAGGCTGACTTTCAAAAGTCATGTTAAATGGACGCTAAATAGATTATCTTTCAATTTATTTTAAAGCTTCCATATTCTAATCACGAACCAAACATAAATAGTGGGAAGCATTATTCAATGGACATTAAAAACAACAGCAACAAGCTCAGTTAAATCAATACTTCCCTTTTCTAAAGTTTGTAGTTTAAGGTTTCCAAGACTTGCAATTTGACGATTAAAAAGGGAAAACGTGGAACAGCTATCTTTAGCGTCAGCATCGTCATATTCCATGAATGATACCACTTACAATAACAAGTGGCAATAGTTAAAACTAATATAAGTTAATTATGATGGTTTACAATAAAAATTGCAGTAATATAAAAATAATTAAGTTAATTTTTGTTTAAATAAAGACTTGGTTGGTCATTACTGATACCATTTACAATAACAAGTTGCAGTTATACAAAAAGTTATTTTGGTATAAATAAAGACTTGTTTGGTTGCAGCAATTCAAAAAGTAATTAAAGTTAATTTTCGTTTAAATAAAGACTTAGTTGGTGACGACTTAAAAAAACTCGTGTTTAGCATAAATACGAAAGTAATTATAGTTCATTTTCGTTTAAAAAAGACTTGGTGTGTGGCGGGCGGGGTAGGTAAAAAACTCATGTTCAAACTCATTCCAATTTCGATGGGATTGCCATAGATATACCAAATTTACCTTAAAATACAATAAGAATAATAGTGGACTATGAATTATATTAAAAATTATTATTTTAACGACTTATAAAAGGCTTAACCTCTTCAAATCAAATTGTTATTCTAAGATCATGTTGAAGAGATATTTTATTTTTAAATCTATAAATTTAGAGAGTTAAAAATACTTCAACCTCTTTATCTTTAACGCTTAGTGCCATGAAATGTAGTTAAAATTAATTATTGAATTTGACTTAAATTAAAATCTAGATTTTAATCCCTATTAAACACGAACTTAATTTTACTATTCCCAATATATATTAATTATTTTTCATATCTTTCATTTTCACCAACTTCCATCCAAATTATTGTATTATCCCTTCATTTTATTGTATAGTTCGTCAATATATGAAGCATTCAAATTTGGAATATTTTGAATGCGTTTAATTATAAAAAGTTGATTTGACTCTCCAAATTTAGAGAGTCAAACTCACTATCTATTTTAAAATATTAATTTGGAAGAGTCTCTTGTAACATAATTTTAAAAGTTGACTTATAAAATACGAAATTCTTCCCCTACCCACAGTGAGCAAGATAAGACTATCCAGGAGAACATTACTCACGTTTTTCTCTAAATATAAGAACTGTAAAATAAGACTTCCCACTATGAACATGAGAAATTAATGTTATAAGATATATAAACTTTTAATGAGTATGTTGGAGATACTCTTGAGCACGAATCAATTATTTCTAATTATAGTATTTCTATCTTCATACATGAATATTTCTATCTTAATTCATGGATAGTGTTATCTATAACACCAGTTTAGGTGGTACTATGTGATAATGAAATGTTAAATTAAGTGATTCATTTAATGTCGCACTCTAAATTAATATTTCAATATTAGCGATGCTACATAGTATTATAGGAACGCAACTAGTAGCTATAGTCATATTCTACAAAAGTTAGAACTTGTAACAATAAATTAAATATTATTTTCAATAAATTCAGAGTACACTTGATGCCTATATATAAATGCACACACAACCATTGATGTGCATAGCCTTTCTTTTCCCTCTTACTTCATTGCAATTGCGTGATCTACAAAGAGAGTGTGAAGAAAGATGATGAGGGTTGGCATAGGAGGTGCATTATGGGAATTCAGACACTTCCCAAGTTGGCAACCTCGTTTGTATTCTTTGCCAGCCCATAATACAAATGCTGCAATATGTTTCCCAGAAAACAACACAGACATCATTCCGAAACTGCCCTTCTCCAACTACATCCCGCCGCTGTACACCGGACCGACAGCCAATGAGGTTTTGAAGAAGAGGAAAGAGTTTCTCAGCCCATCCACGTACTACTACTACGAAAAGCCTGTGAGTTATCAGCGAATGAAATTTTTTTTTTTTATAGATTAGAATGCTATTATATACTTGACAGAATTTTAAAAATTATCCAAGCATCAAATCGCATGCAACTAATTTTATATTCAGTTGTTTTTGAGCTTTCAGCACAATAAACTGAGAATAGAGACGGAAAAAGATTCATGTAACTGATGCCAAATATATATATTGACAACAAGGCTTAACTTCCATTGAAGATAAAATATGAATAAATAAATTTGTCTATGTGCATCGATATAGTATCAAAAGAAATTTCGTCAAAAGTCTCACCGCTACCCATGATATTTGATAATTGTCCTCATATTAGGTCTTGATGAAAAAAGAATCTCAAGTGATGTCGAAAACTTTCGATAATGCTTTATATACAGGTGAATCTGGTCCACGGCAAGATGCAGTACGTGTTTGATGATAATGGTCATAGATATCTCGATGCTTTCGGTGGGATTGCCACAGTGGGGTGTGGGCATTGTCACCCTGATGTGGTTAAGGCCGTTATAAACCAAACCAAAAACTTGCAACATTCCACTGTTTTATATCTCAATCATGCAATTGCTGATTTTGCTGAGGCACTGGCATCAAAGTTGCCTGGTGATCTCAAGGTACACTTTGCCATTTTCTGATGGCCTAATTATGATCAGTATATTAATGTCCAAGTTTGAGAGGGCTTATTGGTAATGAAATTCAAATCAATATGTAGGTTGTATTCTTCACAAATTCTGGGACAGAAGCAAATGAGTTAGCTATTACGATGGCGCGCTTATACACAGGCTGTCATGATATCATATCACTGAGAAATGCGTACCACGGAAATGAAGCTGGGACCATGGCGGCCACTGCACTATGTAACTGGAAATTCAATCTTGTACAGGTAAAAATGCAATTCCTAGTCGTCTTATAGTGACAAGTGAACATAGCTCTCACAGCCTCACGTTTAGTGTCTTCTGTAAATCTGTGTTTGCTTCGTTGTGTTTCTGATTTGGTTTTGTTTATTATTATTATTATTACTGATCTACTTGTTTCATTGCAAGTAAAAGATTTGGACAGAATTTTGAGAGTGTGTGCAAACTATTCTTTGGAACAAAGCACGAGGCATAAAATTACATATTGCAATAGTAGTTCAAGAGCTGCTTTTCTCGATTATTTCCTGATTCTTTTCTTTACTTGAACAGAGTGGAGTTCATCATGCCGTGAACCCAGATCCATACAGAGGGATCTTTGGTTCAGATGGTGAAATGTATGCAAAAGATGTTCAAGATCTAATTCAATTCGGAACTTGTGGCCATGTTGCTGCTTTTATATCTGAAGCTATACAGGTAACCCCTTCCGTTACATACTGAAATAGTTATGGTCCATGTGAATTCCACAACAGTCACAAAAGGGCCCATTGCATTCCCACATGTCTTTGAATATTTGTGTCTTGACCTTTGAGGCATAGTTGAACGAAAGATGTGTGGACCACCAAGGCTCTCCTAAGTAACAGAATGTGCAAAATTCTAATACTTGGCTAGAAACGTGATTGGAGGCCTCGGCAGGCAACATGACTAAAGGCCTAATTTTGGCCTCGGATATGGATGGGAACCTCAGTGGGGATTTTGAAAGAAACGACATGGACTTTAATGCACTAAATCCATGAATGCACACAGAACTACTGAACGTGTCACAAAGAACAAACATCAACAAGCTTTAAAAATGAGATTTGAACATGACCTCCAACATAATGAGTGACGTTACAGCCAAAATTGCCTAAAATAAGACCATTGCACAATAGAAAAGGGATGCAACTTTCACTCTAAAAATTCTAAAGACTGAAAGTCTACTCCTCCTAAAAAATGCCTAGTATCCAAACATATGGAGTTGTACCTTTCGGAAATTGAAATTACTGATGAAGAATCATTTTCCGGCTAATAGAACGCTGGAAACTCCATCTTTTTCTCTTTATACAAAGGTTTGGCTTCGAAAACATACCCAAAATCCCCCAAAAAGGTAAAATTCTATTGGAATTGGGAGGGATAAACTTCTTTTGGCTTTCAAAAATAATTTTCATCTTTTTGAGGTCAACACCTTCTATATTTGAATGATTTCTCTGGATCCTTCATCCCTTGTTTGGTAGGGTGGATTTAACATTATTGGACACTACTAAGAAAAGGAAGTGAAATTTTGATCAGTATCTTAGATCACTAATCATCGACGAGTTTGCCTTTTCACATTAGTTATTTCATTATATAACAGGGAGTTGCTGGGATTATTGAGTTAGCTCCAGGTTACTTGCCTGCAGCATATAGCAGCATCAGAAATGCAGGAGGTCTTTGTATTGCCGATGAGGTTCAGGCTGGATTTGCTCGCACGGGTAGCCATTTTTGGGGATTTGAGGTCCATGGAGTTGTGCCTGACATAGTTACAATGGCCAAGGTAATATAAACATCGCCTTAATTCCTTCCCAAGAGGTGCATCACTTGAGCTTTGTTTAGAAAATAATCGGGTTTATTCACCTTTGGAGTGCAGGGTATTGGAAATGGAATTCCTCTTGGTGCCGTGGTAACTACTCCTGAGATTGCAGAGGTCTTCACCCATCGAACTTACTTTAACACCTTTGGAGGGAATCCTGTATGTACTGCAGCAGGACTTGCCGTTCTCAGGGTGATTGAAAAAGAAAAACTTCAGGAGAATGCTCATGTTGTTGGTTCCTACCTGAAACAGCGTCTTAATGCCCTCAAAGCCAAGCATGAAAGTAAAGTTTTCATTGAATTTGTCTTATTTAAAAGCTTAGTCTTCAAAATGCCCCCTCACATTAAGGCGAGAGGGTACACAAATTTTGAATGAGTGTCCCGGAATCCTTTTTCCCTTAAAGAGTAGATATCAATATTAGTCTACCACATATGCTACATGGTGAACCTTATTTGCAAAAGCATAATTTGTTAACTTATAATTTTCTTTGGTTGACATCTTTGAATGCAGTCATCGGGGATGTGAGAGGAAGAGGACTGATGCTCGGGGTTGAGTTAGTCAAAGACCGCCGACACAAAACTCCTGCAAAGGTTGAAACTCTGTATTTGATGGAGCAAATGAAAGGTATCAGCTGTTTTCATTTATTTTACTGTTTGCTTTGGTGTACATGTTAAGATTATAATCTTACAAAACACTAAACTTCTATTCGATCATGAAGATATGGGATTACTGATTGGAAACGGAGGCTACTATGAAAATGTTTTCAGAATTACACCTCCACTTTGTTTCTCTAAGGAGGATGCTGGTAGGTTTATACAGCATATCATCCACACAGCTTATCATTGCTATTTTGTTAGTGACTTGAACAATCACTCATTTTATTCTCTATGTAAACTATTTCTTTCAATGCAAGACTTTCTGGTGGAAGTAATGGACTATACTATGATGAAGCTTCGAGGCCCTACTCACTTTGTACAGTCGCCCAGAAAAAAGAAAGCTCTTTCTCGTGGGACGACAAGGAGCCTGCCAGGAAATTCAATGCAAGTAGTCTAAAAATCGATTTCCCTCTTGAATCGTAGTAAAATAAACCTGCTTTCGTGGGAAGGGATCGTATCTGCATATGGAGTAAATGACTTATTGGCTCAATATTGTTTCCTTCTTGTTTTTCTTTAAATTATGAGTAGATAGTAGCCTGTGTGAAGTTGATTTTGGAGAAATGATTTTGTGAAAAGTGATTTTTTTTGAAGGGGGCTTAAAAAGTAGTTAAAAGTGAGGAAATTTTAACAATCATTTTTATTTTTTGAAGAGTGTGTCATCGAAAATGAGTGGGGTAAAAGTGATTTTGAAAAAACCAGTTTAATGGGAATATTTCCAACCCGATGATAACAGGACATTCAATCTCAGACCACAGCACAAAACTGGTAAAACCAAAGAACGGAGCAAAATTATAAAGAAAAGAACAATTATGTGGTTCGGAAGAATGTCTCCAACATCAACGGGAAACGCCACCTGGATGCCATTTTTCATTGATCAAATCAGAAAATTAAAATTTACAGTTCTCAATATAATATACTGTCTTTGCTTTAACAGTAAACTAAGCTTATATGCAGGTTGATACATTCAAGAAAATAATAAGAATTCCGTACAACTGCATAAAAACCTCCGTCAACCATCAGTAATGGACTTGTAACCCTGATAAAGAGACATTTGCCCTTTGGAAAGATCATTTTCTCGATTAGCTGTAGCACAATAACGAACTAATGCAAGAAAACTTGTGGCCATATGCATTTCTTCTTTATAAAGCAAAATATATAATAGAAGTTTTTTATGTTATAGCCCTATTACCTAGTTAAGACAAACATGGAAAACTAAATGTATTTAGTAGCTAGGGACTTAATGATCGACCAAGTTCATCAACTAGTTAATGTAACATATCAATAATGATTGACGATAAATAGTTGAGAGATGGCGATATATGTATTTGGGACATGTTTTCTTTAGATACAAGGAGATTCTTGTTCGTATGAATAGTGCAACCTCAATACAACATTTTAGAATACGAAGGGATAGAGCAAAACTAGTGTGGCTTGCTATGGTTGCGAGGCTTTAGTTGTTTTGGATATTCTTCAAGTAAATCTAGATGTTGTATTTAATTTATATTACTGATGCAATTAAGATCTGTTTCTAGAAGCCTTATGTTTATTTTCATTTTCCTAATCTGTGGAGTAATCGTCGTATGAAGCATCAAAAAATTATATATGGTTTATGTAAATCACAACTCTGATCTTTATTTGACTTGTGATCCATGTGTAATAAGTCTTTTTTTATGGATTAAGCAACGTGTTTATCTATCTTATTAGAGATGTGAATATCTGCTTTTTTTCTAGAAAATGAGAAAAAGACTACTACTTAAACTATAGCCCACACCACGAAAGACTAATTAAACATTTGCTAAGCGAGCTAACCCGAAAGCACTTCTATCTTAATTACCTAAGCCTTGTATATTTTAAGCAGCCTCACTTACATGTTCTCCTTCCCTCGCTCTATTAGGTACAATAAAATCATTATTTTCCTTTTTAATCGTTACACTACGTATCTGATCTTTTTCATAGCTGGAGTTTCCAATTGCTGCAAAACTAATTATGTGGGGTTTTAGAAACACTACTTTTCGGGTAAAAATTCAAGCGAACACTTACTGTAATAGCTTAAAATAGCGCTACTCAATAGGAAAGATAGATACGTGGGAATATACCAAATCACTCATAAGGGCATGCTTAATTACTTGTAAGCTGCTTATTGACCTGGCATGTTTACTTATAAGCTGCTTATAGGTATCTTATTTCTGCACTAAAGACATGCTTACTGCAAAAAATAGCCAAAGCTAGACAATAGCATTTTTGGCTAGGCTTAAGCACCTCTATGCTTAGCCTAACATGATGGTGTAAGTCAACTTCTTTCTCGATTCCTCTTTTTGTTAGAATACAAATACAAGAATCTTATTCATGCATGGTACTAACAAGAGCAATTAAGTTAACGTGCAAGGAGACATTAGCCCTTTGGATAGATCATTTGCCCGATTAGCTTTTGCATTAATAAACAGATGCAAGAAAACTTGTGTCTATATGCACTTATATTTCTTCTTTATATATAAAGCAAAATATATGCCCCCGTTTGGCCCACACTTTCTAAAATTTGTTTTTTCTAAAATTTATTTTCAATCACATATTTCATGAGATCCATAACTTTTATTAACTTTTTAACCATGCTTTTCATCAATTTCATCAAAATCTACTAATTTAACTAAACCAAATATGTAGAAGTTTTTATGCTATAGCACTATTACATAGTTAAGACAACCATACGAAACTAAATGTACGTAGTTAGTAGTAGGCTCTTAATGACCAAGTTCCTTTACTAGTTGATCTAACACATCAATAACAATTGGTGATAAATTGAGGGAAGGCGATAAATGTATATTTGGGACATGTTAACTATATACATAAAGAGATTCTTGTTCATATGAAGGGTGCAGTCTCAATAGAATGTTTTCGAATATGAAGGGATAGATCAAAACCTAGTGTGGCTATCTATGATTGCAAAGTTTTAGTTGTTTTGGATATTCTTCTAGTAAATCTACTATGAAACCGAACAAAGCGACATGAGTAAAATGTTGTCAACCTCAAATTTATTAGAAAGCGTGTTTAATTAAGTGTTGTAACTAATTCATGTTAGTAGTAGGCTCTTAATGACCAAGTTCATCTACTAGTTGATGTAACACATTAATAACAATTGGTGATAAATTGAGGGAAGGCGATATATGTAATTGGAACATGTTACCTGTATACCTAAAGAGATTCTTGTTCGTGTGAAAGGTGCAATCTCAATGGAACGTTTTTGAATATGAAGGGATAGATCAAAACCTAGTGTAGCTATCGATGGTTGCAAGGTTATAGTTATTTTGGATATTCTTCTAGTAAATCTACTAGGAAACCGAACAAAGCGACGAGAGTAAAATGTTGTCAACCCCAAATTTATTAGGAACCATGTTCAATTAAGTGTTGTAACTAATTCGTGTTATTGATGCAACTATGATCAGTTTCTAAAAGTCAATACTTGGGTGGGCGTACTCGATCGAGACTTTTAAAGACATTTTGGAATTTAAAAGGTTTCAAAAGTATTCAATGTAGCTTTTTGAGACTTTCTAAAAGTATTGGTTGTATTTAATTAAGACTTTTAAAGTTTTTAGAAGTTACGATGCATTCAATTAAATTTTGTAGAAGTCTCTATAAATATTTGGATATTCAATTTGTCAATGACATTTGAAAACTTTTATGAAAATATCTGAAGTGTAAAAAGTACAACAATAAAATCTTAAAAATTTGGCCAAAGCCATTTATGTAGAAGATTAGTTAACAGAAGTTTTACTAATAACTCACATAGGTGGATCCCATTGTGTGGTATCGGTGGAGGTTCAGAACCCCCACCTGTACACACAGCAGGGTTCTAAAAATTTATCTTTCAGTCATTCCAAGATTTTGGAAGACTTTAACAAAAAATATTAATATGTATTTTTATTTCTTTCAATATTTCTCTTTCTTTTCCCTTCATCGGACATTGGAATCATGATTAAAAAATTATTTTTTTTCTATCGATTATATTTTTTTCTATTTTTTTTCTTGTTTATCTCTGTTTTCTAAGAAAAAATTAAATTGTAACTAAAGATTCTTATAACATTTTTTTCTTTTTTCGTCCATTTTTTTATGAAAAAAAAATTATTTGTAGTTAAATTATACAATTTTATATATAAAAATACTAAATTAAAAATAAATTTAATATAAATTGATTTATTGTTTACTCTTTAAAGGTATGCCATATTGATAATATTGAACATTATTATTTTTTATTCACACACACATATATATATATAGTTTTGGGAACCACTATCTCCTATGTGAAAACTTTACACTGTTACACTAGATCCATATTAATTTTATTTTAAAAGAAAGTATTTAAAGGTCTTCTCAATTCTACAAAAATCTATAATAGTTTTAAAATAAAAGTATATTGAAGTTTATGAAAGACTTCCATTTCCATACACAAAATTCACAAAAGTCATCACTCAAAAAAATTATATAAAAATCTTCAAAAATCTCAATTGAATACACTTTAATTTCACTTTTCCGTCTGTAGAGTAATCGTGATATGAAGAATCAAAAGATTAGGGTTTATGTGATGTGTAGCTCTTGTCTATAAGATTTTCTTCTTTGACTCATGATCGATCTATAATAAGCCTGTTTTTTATGGCTTGAGTATGTCAGATAGTTCTTTCTAGAAAATGAGAGAGGCTACTTCTTAAACTACAGCCCATGCCACACCACATAAGACTAGTTAGAGATTTGGTAAGGGAGCCAACTTGAAATATTACATGGATAAGACAACCATATAAAACTAAATGTAAGTAGTTAGTAGTAGGCTCTTAATGACCAAGTTCATCTACTAGTTGATGTAACACATCAATAACAATTGGTGATAAACTGAGCAAAGGTGAGATATGTATTTGGGATGTCACCGGTATAGGTAAAGAGATTCTTGTTCATATGAAGGTGCAATCTCAATGAAACATTTTCGAATGTGAAGGGATTGGGCAAAACCTAGTGTGGCTATCTATGGTTGCAAGGCTTTAGTTGTTTTTGATATTCTTCTAGTAAACCTAATATGAAACCGAAAAAAGCGACGGGAATAAAATGTTGTCAACCTCAAATTTATTAGAAACCATGTTTAATTAAGTGTTGTAACTAATTCATGTTATTAATGCAACTAGTTCATGTTATTGCTGTGTAGCTCTTGTCTATAAAATTATCTTCTTCGACTCGTGATCGACCTATAATAAGCCTCTTTTCTTATGGCTTGAGTCCATGTGTTTATTTATGTTAGATACTTCTTTCTAGAAATTGATAGAATGACTACTACTTAAACTACAGCCCATGCCACACCGCATAAGACTAATTAGAAATTTGCCGAGGGAGCTAACTAGAAAGCACTTCTTCTATCTTAAGTATCTAAGCCTTATGTATTATTTAAGCAGCCTCACTTACAAGTTCTCCTTCCCTTGCTCTATTAGGTACAAAATAAAATTATTCTATTCCTATTTTCTTAATCATTACCTGAATCCAGATCTTCTTTAGAGTTGGAATTTGCTGCTGCAAAACTAATTATGTGGGGGGTCGTAGAAACAAACCCTAGGTAAAACTTCTAGTGGACGCTTACTTAAACCCCAATTTCAATTGGGTATTTAGAGGGTATAAACCAAACCACTTATGAGGGCATGCTTACTTATAAGCTACTTATCCCCCATCTTGTTTCAGCAGTAAAGACATGCTTTTGTCAAATAAGCCAAGAAGCAATGTCTATAATAGCTAGACATATTAGCATGTTTAAGGTTAAGCACCTTTTTAACCTTAGCGTAAAATGGTCGTGTAAGTTGATTTCTTTCTCGATTGCTTTTTGTTAGAATACAAATCTAATTAACTCTTATTTATGATACTAGCAAAAACAATTTATTAATGTGCATAAGCCTATATCTAATGCAATTAGCATGTCTACAAGAATTTCACAATACACCTAAATTAATCACTTTTTTCAAGACTCAATTAATAGCTAAAATACTCTTTATCTTCTGATTAATCAAAACAAAGTTATTAATTTGCCAAAGAAGCAATCTTCATACACACAGAAAATCTTAACAGTAAAACAAAATTATTCATCTAATCACGATTTATTCTTGACACAAGCTATAGATCTTGACTTACAGCAATCACCATGTCACGGAAACACAACAAGAAACTTCTTCTTCCTGATAAATTTCGGGTTTGACGCCACTTTTTTTCTGACCATGTTTAGCAAAAACAGTTACCGGTCATGGCGACCAGACGCCGATGACATAGGTGAGTACCGGCTAGGAACTGTGTTCGATCTTTGCAAAAACATGCCCGAAAATTGAAACATTGAGTTTAGTACCGAAACCAAGTCCACGAGCACGAACGAAAACTCGTTATATATGTTGATGCTCTTCCTCAACATTACATGCATCAATACACATAATCCATCCTCAAATCTTGTCATTTTATTAGGAATCTTCTTCTCTTTCGCATCACAAGACTTTGGGATCTATCAAATATTTGACCTTAATCATACTTGAAATGTTTCCACACTTGCACTATTATACAACCATAAAATGGAACAGTAGATCAAGAAAATTGGATTCGACGCTGCACTTACTGAAATACCCTTTTGCTTTCTATGCACTTCATGCCATAACAATTGGGTTCACTAACTGTTAGTCAATAATTATATATATATTTTTCAAAATTAACCCACAACGAGTAAAGAGTGTTTCTTAATACACGTATACAAAAATACAAACTTACATTAAAAAGTATTTTACGAGAGGTATATGACTTAATAAACCCGTGCATATATCTATCTATATATATATATGTATATATATATATATTTCGTGTGCCCCTTTCATACTTTACCTCATGGAAGGGATTTAAGTGGGTTGAATGTGAGTTACTCCAGGCTTCATCACTAATAAGTTTGTTTCGATGAACTGTAATCGGCCATTAGCTGTAGAATGAGAAAAGTAATGTGTGGATTTGTGGGGGGCAATTTAGTCATAGCGGAAATTTGTCAGAACAAAGATGGCATAGAAACTATCGAATGAGGACATTATGTAGTCATCCTCAGGTGGGCTATGCATTTGTAACCGTCCGTGCTCCAAATTTGGTCGATTTAGCATGAAATATGTCGACATGAGCTTTAATTATTGGAAATAATTGCAGCATTGATCCCAGACTTATTGATGAATTGCAGTATCATCCTTAAATCTTTTTTTCACAGCATAATTCAAAGTCCAAACCTACATGTTTGGTAAAACGTCACTCTTCAGATTATGTTAATTTTAAGGGTCATGCTATGTGTACATAGGGGTTGATATTGATATAATGTTAGTGGAGTGGGGCTCATGCTACTCTTCAGTAACAGATTATGTTAATTTTAAGGGTCATGTTATGTGTACATAGGAGTTGATATTGATATAATATGAGTGGGGTAGGGCCCATGCTTGGGTTAATCTATGTACGCATAGATTAATCATAATCTTAATTGTGTACATAGATTAATTATAATTAATTGCGTGCAGCCAACTACATGCTCATAGATTAATCAAATTTTAATTGTGTACATAGATTAATTAAAATTAATTGCGTGCAGCCAACTACATGCTCATTTATATACCTGCAAAAACCAATTCACATAACAGATATTTTCAAGTCCGTAGTAGAATTTGGAGAGCAAATATGCAATTCACCTCTGAAGCCATGCGAAAGGTGCAACTGCACAGGAGCCCATATATGTATGGGCATCGTACGCATACAATGTATTTTCTATATAATTTTATTTATTTAGTCCTTGTATAGTGCAGCTTAAAAAGTTAATAAAAATTTAAATTAAAGTTAACAATTAATTTTAACGATACATTTTCTGTAATCCATAACTTTTATTAAATTTTCAACAATACATTTCATCAACTCAAATTATAAATTTGTATGGTTCTTTGATTATGCATTCCAAATTTGATTGGATTGGTCCCTGATAGAATCGTTTTGATAACAATACTAAGGAATCCAGCACGATCCGTAAAAAAGTGTTTGAGGTCACTAATTAACAACGTAGTTTGAGATTGAAGATGGTATGCTTGGCCCAAAATTCAAGTGAAATACCGATATGGTATAATCCTACTTGTCAAGACCAATCCAAGCTACTGATCATCTAATTTTTTGAGCTTATTCTATCGAACTTTGAT
>CAIGRN010043765.1:0-41097 GCA_903798345.1 Fraxinus anomala
TCGACTTCCCACCACATTTATGAATAGTTACTACTTAGAACCTCCCGAATAACTCAAGTGGCCCCAAGTAGTTAAGCAAGAAAGCAAGAAGTCTTGCTTTTACGATCGCAGATTGTGGATGATCAACGTCCGCTCGGACTGAACTTTTGTGCTGAATCCGTCACTGCGTACGCTATCGTCCCTTTTTCAATTTAGCCTTATTTGACCCTCATTTCTTAAAATTCATTTTTAACTACATTTCATCAAAGGATTTCATTCTTACCATTTGAGTTAGGTCTTTACATTTCCCGATGTATTTTTCATTGATCAATTCTTTTTCTTTTTTGGGCCTCCTTGAACATATATTTTTTAGTTAGGAATGACAACATATCCTGCATAGCACATTAGGTAATGGGAGCGGGAATTTGAATTCCTCGAATCCGTCCCAATTTTTTAATAATTACAAAATAAATTAGAAAAATAATTAAATGGAATTGGGGATAATTTAATCCCTACTCCGTCGATTTCAGTCCAATTTTAACGTGAAGTGCACTTGTACACCTTCATGCTCAACATTTAAAGTGTAAAATTGTCAAAATAATATTTACTCTTTTTTGCATTAAACCTAAAACAAGGGAAAAAGGATAAAAAAACGAAAAGGAAAGAAAAATATTGCACCAAAACAATAAGTCAATGATGTCGGTGCCAAGAAAAATGGAATAGAGACTGACTGCCCAAAGGACAGCCATAATCTTTACAGATGGCAGCATCTGTTTGGTCTGTTTTTCTATTTTTTTATTATTATTTTTTTTCCATTATCCAATAGAAAATATTCAAATGTTATCTGCATGAGTTCTGGGACCACTTTTTCTGTATAAATGACAGCTCTCCATTTTTTTATTCCTTCCCTCGCCTCTGCTAACAGTTGCCGCTAAAGAATCATGCTACAATGCCGGGGGCCAACTGACCCCTGTTATAGGTTGGGGGCGACTTTGGTCCCCTGTATACTATCTTTATCCGCCACTAAATATCCCTAAAGGCTAAAGGTAGTGGTATACTGCCTCCCAGAATAACTAATCCAGCAAGGCTTGCTCAAAGGTCAAAAATATTTGATCGGAAATTGAAGCGGTGTCTTCTTCAAAGTAAAATAACGCTGATAATTTTTCCTTGATTTTTGGCATTTCTATATGTATAGGAAACGGGTAAATTTTGATTATAAATCTCATTATTTCCAGAGGGGAGAGCCAACCCAACAATATTGCTTTTCCAATGTTCAGTCTTTCTTCATCCCCTATAATTTTTACGTACAAAATTAATATTCTACTTAAGATAATTGTAGATGGTCTGACCCTATTTCTAGCTTTGATCAACGAAAAACTATTTATTATAAATATAAATCACTAGCTAATAAGAAGCAAGCCCTGCATTCAGTAGATTCTCAGTCAAAAACATGCACAACCACTACTATAACAAGCAAAAACTTCCTGCAGTGAACTAGCAGGGATAGGAAGGTTAAAGGCAGGAAACAGTCAGGTATTCGTTCTTACACCCAAGTTGAAGATTAAATAGAAGATGAGGTTTTACTCCCCCAGAATCTCATACTAATTTAGCTTACAGAACGAGACAAATGCATCAACTGCTTCAACCATAAAGCACCGTCTAGGATTATTGGCTCATGCAATTGTACAGAAATTTTACAGTGACCAAATTGTGCATCAGAAAGCTCTTTATCGCAAGAACTGACCCCTAAGTTAAGGCTTAGTGGGTGGCGAGCTGCTGCTGCTGCTATTACTAGGGCTCCTTCCTCTAATCGGCCTGAAAGAACAAGCACAAATTATACAAGAAAGGGTAAGACAAAGCAACAAGCAATCCTCAAATAGAACGACCCCAAATTTTTGAAAAAGCTATCTTGATAAATGCTAATGATCACTAGACTAATTGCAATTAATGAAACCCATTTAACTTTCATAAAAAAGAAACTTGTCAAGTTGTTCGCGTCAAATGTATTTCATTCTTGGTTAAGAAAAATCATTCATATCGAAAGATTTCACCAGGACATGTACGAGAGAACACACCTTCTAGGGCTGCGGCTCCTAGATACCCTCCGTGGAGCCTGAAAACAAATTCACAAAATGGAGCTGCAATTAGATACTAAACCAAATAATATTTCGACAAAGAAGTTATTTAGAGACACAGACCCTGCGTGGGCTAGGCGATGAAGAGTAGGAAGACGATCTACCACGTCTGGCAGGTGGTGGTCCACGCCCTCTGCAAGGATGAATAATTCATAGGCAAGAGAATTCGTGACATAATGCGGTATAATAGATACCACATTTTTAGTAAATAGAACAAAAATCGAAAAATAAGGCAATGCTGAAGTGGACTCAAGTATGAGCCCATCACAGCCATATCATGTTTCATGATTGCATAAAATTGTTTGACTTGTGTTCTAAAACTACCACAATGATCTTTTTCTCCCAATAAATGGGTACACGGGAAAAAAAAAACTATTAAGATGAATATATATATATATATATAAAACCATTGTTGCAAGTTATGACAGAAAGAAACGATATACTATTTTACCTTCTTGGAGATACTGATCTTGATCGTGAACGAACTGGCCTCCTGATAGGAGGGGAGCGGCTCCGTCGACGGCTAATTGGAGACCTTCTTGGAGGACTTCGAGCTCGTCGTGGAGAACTACACACGAACATTCCCATGATTAGAGAGGACAAAATAAAACAGAGTAGGAGGCATGATGCAAAATTGATAGCAAAACTATTGTTGTTTCAAGAAACATTGCCTAAATACAAGTACAGGAAAATAATTTGAATATAACGCAAATTCCAGACTGATAGCTTTAATGGCAAGGGCATAATCAATGTTCCACAAGTAATTGAAAAGTTTATTTCCATCAACCAAGTCTACGACTGACAATAAATCTAACTGAACATATTATATTACCTGAAAAAATAAATTTCTTTAATATCCAATTATATTCATTTTAGTTTTTAGGGTCAGTCACGTCTAAACAAACCAAAAACTGTCAGAACATTCGGGGCCCCTAGCCTCTGCTAGCTTCTTAACTTTTCAGCAATTAAATTCACACCTAGCCTCTTATACGATCCCAGACAATCCCTAGTGACCTAAAGTAATCGAATCTCCTAAACAAGTAGAGAACTGTTCTAAGGTCCTGTCTCGACACCTTAAAGCAGCAGCAAATTTTCCTCTTCCAGCTCCAATTTATCAGCCATCCTAATCTCTTCTAGTCCCATATTTCCAGATCTGCGCAGCACTAAAACTAACAAAAACTAACAGAGAGCCATGAATTCTATGTCCTTCGAATGCTAGACTTTGTTTGCCATTAAACCTATTAAAGAAAGACCCACATGTTTGTCCTCCACACACTAATGGTATGCATGTTCCTCAAGAGTAACTGAAAAGCAGCAGTTAATACATCAAATTGGACAACATATTCTATTAACAAATATAATAATTTTCTCGTGAAATTATCTAAAAAGAATGCTGGTGATGATGACACTGTGATGAGCAGTTTAACATACCGCCGCCTTGGAGGAAGTGGAGATCGTCGTCGAACAGGGCTACCACGTACCCTACGGGGAGATGCCCTATTCAAAATTAGACAAGTCAAAAGCAGCCCCCTAATAAAAGATAATAAGTGAAGGCAATCAACTCAATGAGAGAAGAGTAAAGACCCCAACCTGGGAGGTGATCGATAACGCCTTGGTGGAGAGGAGGGAGAACGGCCTCTTGCAGGAGATGCAGGCCTCCTCCTGAGAGGCGGTGAGTCACCCCGTCGATAAGCAGTATCTACTCGGCGACGAACCGGAGAATCTGCGCGTCGCCGGGGAGGAGAATCTGGTCCTCGTCTGGGAGAACCTCTGCGTGCTATAGGAGATCTCCTTCGAGGTGGAGAAAGAAGTTTGCGCCGAGGAGATGCTGATGATATTGAGGAAATTTACTAAAACAAATATCAGTAACAGAAGAATAATATACTATTCCATATCGGGCTTACAGAATGATCAGACCTTCTCTAGGTCGCTTTAGTCCATCTCTGTCAGCATCAGCAGTAACATCATCAGCTTTAGGGGCATCTCTCCTCGAAGTAGTTGCAACAGCTTTAGGAGGCGAAGAAGCCTTCTTCCGCTCAGGTAATGTAAACTTGGCTCGAACAACTTTCCCATCAATTTGGGCCTGCATTAACATCAGTAGAGCAGATTGATTTTCACAACAGTAAAAATGTATAACTGATCACTACAGCAGAGCATCTTGAAGAAATCATACGCCATCCATATATAACATTGCTTTCTCGGCATCAGTTCTACTCTTGAACTCAACATATGCAAATCCTTTCGGAATGTTAACCTACAACAGATCAACTGTGTAACAAATCCAAAATTAAAAGGTAAAAAATGGTTCAGACACCTTCACAGATATGCGAATTTAACAACTTACGACGTGATCAATTGCCAGTCGTACATTTACAATTTCACCGAAATTACCTACAAAAGAGGGAGCGAGATAAAGAAAAAGAAACACAACCTGCATGAAGGAGCAAGCAAGAAAACTACCACAAAAGCTGCCTATTAGTTTTTAAGACAAAATAAATTGTCTACGCCACCAACTAATTTGCTGAATACGTAAAATTTTTACAATGCATATTAAGAAACTTTTTACTATACAACTTTTATTTTTCAATTCAATTTTATTTATTTTTTTCTAAATTATTTGCACTCAAACTTTTGGAGAAACAATTGGTAAAACACAACTATCATATAAGTCATGATCATCTTTTGTGTGCATATTCAGTAATCTCTTCGACAATAGGCTATTCCATCACCGTATCATTTTCACTAGAATAATACAAAATGTACTCATCATCCCTATCATTTTTGTAGTGTTGACTAGAAATGACTTCACATAACCAATCAATAAAATAATATATTATTCATTTATCGATAATTTAATAACCCTCTGAAGTAATAATTTTTTGCAGTACCAACATTATTTTATAGAGTTGTCCCTGTATTAGTCAATTTCACTAGCTCCAGGATAACTGTTCTAACCTAGCACAATCAGTATTCAACAAAAGCTTCCAACTACCAGAATTCAGCAGATATAAAAGAAGTGAGCGTACCAAATATTTCTTTTAGGTGGTTTTCGTTTACGTTTCTACTGAGCTGATCAACATGAAGTACGAGTGACTCAGGAATTGGAGAAGCTTTCCTGGAAACATAGAACAAAACCAGCACAATAAGCCATCTATGATAGTAAGCAATCAGAAATAACAGCATAACCATAGAAAATAAAGTAAAACTAAGCCATGGAGAAATGCTACACAAGTTTAAGAGGACAGATTCAGCTTCATACAAAAGTGACTACAAAATAAGCAGCAGATCAAAAACCTAGAAGTGAATAACCAAACTAAAGTTAAATGACATAAGATGAACCCATTTAATATACAGTACATGTGGAGCTTATATTGAAAGATAACTTAAACAATTAGTATGTTCATTAATAAATTTGAAATTGTGGTACAAACAAGTATAATTATCGTTCTTATATATCCAAAGTAGCATTTTGTATATAAACACAATAATAATAATAACAACAACAACAACAATAATAATAATAATAATAATAATAATAATAATAATATAGGTATCTGTTAGAATTAGGGTGTGACCCAAATTCTATTTGGGAATTCTATTTAAATATTAGTTGAGAATTCTAGTTGAAGTCTATTTGTGGATTTTAGTTGAAATTAATTCGGGAATTTGGAATTTGTTTTGGACTTGGAAAAGTCATGAAAGTGTTCAAGTCACAATAGGAAGGAGAAATCGTGCAAAGAGAAGGAAGAATCGGGCCCCGCGCTCGCTAAGTGCTCAAAACAAGGAAGCCATTGCTCGCTAGCCGCGAGGAGGTCGCTTAGGCAGCCGACAACAGCTCGACCTCCACAAGACCACTGCGAGAGTGGATGTCTTATCCGATTTTTTATCAGATCGCGATTTTGGCAATTTTTTGAATCCTATCTTATCCCAAATACTCCATTATTGCATTGACTTATTACAGTTGACCTCCACCATATCTTAAGCTTTTCTTTGTACTGTAAATATATGAGGAGTAAATCTCTAGAAAAATCAATCCTTACATTCTACACAATCATTTGTAATCTTCCATTATTGATATTAATAAAATTATCCTCTTCTGCCCGTGATATAATTTTACCACGTAAATCTTGTGTTCTTGTTTGATCTAATTTTCATATTGTCATACTATTATATTCGTTTAAATCATAACAGTATCAATTACATAAAAGCTCCAGCTTGCTAAAAATTTACAACGCAAGTTTCCTTGCCATAGAGCTTGGTAAATTCCATATTGAGAGTAATTTGAAATTTACAGCGGTTTTAAAAGGGGAATGTCCAAACAGTAACCAGAACAACAACAAAAAATGATCATGAATAACAATGTGGGGACTGTTAATTACAGAAGATCCCAAAGCCTCGCCAGAAGGGGTTCCACATGAGTATGTCCTCTTGTTCTTTGAGCAATTGAGGAAAGATGCATAAATAGGGAAGAGACAAAAGCGGGAACAGAATACACAGAAGGAAAGGACTCATCCTTATACGTGTTAGGAGTGGGGTTTGGCTTGCCCCTTTCTATCTTATTAGTCAAGCATTAATTTGAACATAATGTCACCTTGGCAGTGGGGAAGTTTTCTTAGATGGTGGTGGAGAGCGACCTCGCTTAGCTTCTTCAACAGGACTGAAATAACACATTTATGAGAAGGTCAGTCAATATCACGTCGGTCAATTAGAAAGATATGAACAGTGCATATACATAAAACATTCAACTAAATACCCACAAAAGGGTGCAAGGAAGAATAGATGGAA
Source organism: Fraxinus anomala (assembly GCA_903798345.1). Taxonomy (NCBI): domain Eukaryota; kingdom Viridiplantae; phylum Streptophyta; class Magnoliopsida; order Lamiales; family Oleaceae; genus Fraxinus; species Fraxinus anomala. The sequence goes on from CAIGRN010043765.1 coordinate 6,900, forward strand.
ACACCAACAAAAATAACATGCGGAGCCAGTCTTCCTTCAACTTACAAAAATAGTTGACCTAATTACAAGATTGAGCACCAAAAATTCAATCGGTAGCTATGTTTCTCGGGGGGGTGCAAGAGTGAGAACAAGTGCACTTTTGTTGGAAAATCTAATTTTAAGAATTTTTAAGTTTGGCCCATCCCCACTGAATGTTACTTCCTTATTCCAAAATAATTTAGGCTTAAATATATTAGGCTCTATTAAGAACAAGGAAAAGAAATCTGCATTGAATTTCCCGAAGTATTATGCAGTCTAGACTAACTTTATAATAAAACCAGACCAAAAGAAATGAAAAAAAAAGAAGAAAAAAAATCAATTTTCCCTCATAACAACATAAATATTTACGTAATTAATCTTTTTGCTTCTCACCAACCAAATATAATTATCAAGAAACGTTAATTGAACTTCAAAATTTCAACATTTTGAATATAAAGAATGTATACACCTAGATATTAAAATACAAGTTGAGTAAACAAAAAAGTTTTAAACCTTTTTTTCTGAGGGGGGCTAGGGCTGCGAGAGCTGACACTACGAGAAGGAGAGGAAGAGGTGAATGATTTGGCGCGAGAACGATGACGGGGAGGAGATCGGGACCGTGAGCGCGAGCTGGACCCAGAGTAGGAGCGCGAGCGTGAAGTTGAAGGAGAGCGAGAAATCGAACGCGAACGCGAAAGAGAGCGGGAAGAGGAGCCTGACGGTGAAGCCGGGCGACCTCGGCCGGGTTTCGCCATGGGTGATTGAGTGAGGATTTTTCAGTACAAAGAGTGGATGAATTGAAATCCCCCTCGGATAAACCCTAATTAGAGCGAGAAATGCACGAGGGGCTGATATCGAGCTGTTTGCGGTGAAAAAGAGTGCTATTATTGGAAAAGAGAAAAATGGCTGTAAAGCTATTTGGGCGGGCCGTATTAGAAATTGGGCTATATGTTCAAGGGTTAAAAATCTCACTCGCAAGTGTGCTTTCAACTTTTGTTTCTAATATTAAAATCTTACCAGATTACTGAATGTGTTCAAGTCTCCTCTAAGGATAAAGGAGAAGCAAAAGAAAAAGTTCATTGAACGATGAATTCTAACGTTGTCATTGAGAATTTTAACCCGCCTTTTGACAGAAAAATCAAGGCATGTAGAAACCCCGGACTCCAAATCCACTCCTTCAAGATCTTATTCATGCAAAAGGCCAAAAAAAATCATCTTTTTTTATTTCAATCTACGAATATCTCATTGCAATATAGAAATTATTAGTTTGATTTTATGGTCGAGGATAGGTTAAATATAAAAATTATTCACAGCTCCACTTTCTTTGCAAACGAATTTTTGTGAGGATTTTGTCATTTTGCGAGTGAAAATGTAACAGATGCAATGACATAATCTGATGTTGCAGCAAATGATTTGATGGGAAAATTGATTGTGTTTAAAACGGTCAAATGATGGAATGCAATGTGAAATTATGTCATGAATTATGACAATGTAGCATGATTGTTTTTGTAACGTAAAAGAAGAGATTAGGTTTTCAGATTCTCTTTAATTTAAATCAAAAGAAAAACAAAAAATTCACTTGCCTTTTCTTTCGTCACAAGAATTTTTATTTTTTTATTTTCAGAATTTAGATATGTCCAAGCAGTGTTCATCTTCTCTGGGATTCTACGGTGGCGGAGGTTGAGTTTCTTTAACAATCGTGTTTTCATGGTTGGACAAATTCTTTTTCTTAAAAAACAAATGCAAGATTCGTCACTTCAAGAACGATAATGATAACCACACTGTTAACTACTTAGACTGAAGTTTTTCCACAGCAGATTGCAACTTCTTCAGCAACAATATGTGCTAATCGAGGTCAAACAAGTTAAACTAACTCCCATTATTTACAAATTTCTGCAAACTCAATGAGCTTCTTGAATTCTACAGTTCACAAACAAGGTGTGGTTCACCACAAGCTGAGTGTAAAACAGGAGTCTCATTAAAAGTATGTTTGAGAGTAACAGTTTAAATTATAATTAGATAAAAATATATAGTGGGTAAGTGCATAGCACTTGAAAATCCTATAAAATGTGTGGATAAGAGTTTCTTAACTGTTTATAAACAAATTATAAACATGAACCAAACATAGGCTAATACAATAAAAATAAAGCATAAAAGAGTAAATATTTTTAATGGTGCAGATGAAATTGAAAGACCAAAAAAAATCAAATTAAGTGAAGGCTACAAGTCTTGTCATACGTGAATATATTGATTGTCAGGTAAGAAGCAAGAAATACCCGTCTTTCTACCAAGTAGGATGTATTGAACTCCTAATTACCTAAGAATCCTACCTACGGCTTGGGCTCAGAAAGACTCGGGTGTTCCAGATACGGTTGCAAACCTAAAGGTTCACTGCTCCTAGACCTAATGGGAGTTGTTATTGGAAGTTGCTGCCACTGCTTTGTGTCTGTTGGGATCCACATCTCTGCATCCTTGCGGGTACTAGTCTGGGGCAGAGCACGAAAATATGCTGTTATCTCCCATCTGCAATCTGTCAAAGAACAAAAGCAAAGAGATAGAGCCAATATCAACATAATGTATTAAAAGTTGGGTGAAAAACACTGAAACAAATAATCACATTTTGCACCGAAGTAATGCCTCTGTCTTAACCATGTCAGACAAATACCAAGCCTTTTGCTTATGTACAAGAGTTAACCAACCAATTAGCATAATTAAGTTGCAAAATTGTGCTCCCTAATGTTTGCATTGGATTAAGATTTGAACTACAGGGATTCCAAATCCAAAGCCCAAATGCATTGGTGCAGTGAAACTCATCAAAGATTTGCAGTTTCCTTATTACGTGTTATCGAACTTTATTTTACTCCAAAGTTGATGTTAAGAAGTCAATGATCATTCTTTCTCATTACCGTAAAACTCATGGATTGCTAATCAGTAATCCTTATTAGATCCAATCCTAATCTTAGAAGTCAAGTTAAAAGTTTGAAATTTACTGGTTTAGCAATCCATTTATTGAATACCACAAGATGAATTTTAGAGCAGCCACTAGTCTCTAGAAATATGCAATAAGGCGGAATTATTGATCTGATTTTTACAACAATAATTTTACCGTCTGGATAAATCCCTTTGAGAAAAACAACAGAGGTGATGGCAACCTCCAGAACTCCACGAGAATTCGAGAACTTTCCCCTGCAATTGAGAAACTATTAGAGAGAAAATTTGAATACTAAGAACACGTCCGTTATGTGTGCAATGGACATATTGTTCTGAAGCTGTAACAATCTCATTTTGATTGTCTTCAATTCATAGTCTAACCTTTCTTTATATATATATATCTGGGTAGTTTAACCATATGTATAGTTCTAGGCACACATTACATACTAAAATTCATTCAAATGGAATTTTACTATCCATGATTTATTGCCCGGGAGCTTTTTGTATTAATCTTCAAAGTTCAACCTTCGTTCTAAAATTTTTCTTCTCAAGTTCTACTAACTTCCAAATTCATCGTTCTTTTCACAATGCTTTTGAAATAAATATAAGGGTTCTTTTGAATTGTGTGAAATGTAGTATGTAACATAAGATTGTGAAAATAAATAGTAGACTTTGACTAGTCGCCTCTAGTTCTATTTTATGTATTTTTAGAAAATTGTAAAGGAAAATGTTATTTGTACATCGGAGTTGACACCCACGATCAATAAAAAAATTGTGCCCCCACCCTCCTCTTGTGAGGGGGGGATGTACACTGGGGTGTACAAGTAGCATAGTCCAATTATAAACTTTGGCTTATTTTATTTCATCACACAAGTTTCAAGTACAGAATATAAATCAACTTTTGTTTGAGCCCAATTATTTTTTAATAATGCATTTTGGAATAGTAGATTGATGGAGAATACGTGGTTAAAAAATAAAGAAAAGTTTTGGGTTTCTGTGTAATATTTTTTTATTGAAAAATGTGTAGTGGAAAATATATATATATATATTTTAAAAATAATGAGAATAAAAAAGGGCTTAGTCCCACACTGTCTGTGGTCTATAGTGACTTGGCAACAAGCAAATTTCATTGTGTTTACAATATAAGACTTTACAAGTGACTGTGATTCCTCACATTCACAGTCATCAACACTACCGCCGTGGAATTGCATTTCTGCATAAACCTAAATTCTTTGTCAAGCTCTCGCACTTCGGAGTGGTCTCTGTTGTAAATGGTTTAATAAGGCCCTTAGGATTAAAATCAGACTTTCAGTTTAGATAAAAATTGATGAAATGTGTGGTTGAAAAGTTGCGAATCTCATAAAATGTATGATTAAAATTAATTATTGATTTTGACTTAGATTAAAATTTTAATTTTAATTTTCATCAAACAAGGGATAAATAAGTGAAATGTGAACTCAAATTTAAGATGAACTCGTCCTCTGAAATGGGACCAAGCATATTTATATTATACTCCATGAGGTGATTAACATGATATATTTATTTATCGAAAATCATTTATAATTGAATGAAATGTTGGATTTCTAAGTTACTTGGAAAAGAAAAGAATTTGCTTGAATTGTTAAACTATTATTCCACGTGGGAAACCTTAGAAAAATTTATTTGGTTTATATGATAAAAGTTTGACAATTGGGTTTGGGTACCTAGGAGTACTATTAATTTTTGGAAGGGAAGACCTACATCCTATTGGTTCGGTTCTAAGCTCATACATATGCTCGTCGTCGCTAATCAAATTCTTGAGTTCTTAGGGTTTGACCATCTATGATCGAAGAGCTGTTTGTTTGTTGAATGTCCACGAATAAATTTATAAATAATCTGCCTTGCTACCTAACACTTTGAGGTTGTTGAAACTCTTACTAATTGTTGTGTTGGTTTCGTAAGAGACAATTCATTTTATATTTAGATACGATTGCTAACTACCTTTAGCACCACAAAAGGGAACAATTTTGTCTTAACAACACATCGTGAAGTCAGTAGGCTCAAATTGATATCCTTATCGTGTTAATCATGTCATTACTCTCCTTCCTGAAATCTTCATATTGTTTGAAGAAGAATACGATACTCCAAAAACAACAGTCTCACATTAGCTCAAGAGCAAATTTTAGAGTTTATTGATTGAGTGTGATTACCTCGAGGGTGTTCACTTTGGTTTTAATTTAGCAGCAAATACATTGTTTTTCTTTGACATTGTAACTCTTATTGGGGGACACCGGACATGCATTCGAGTTATCCCAAGTTAGAGAAAAAATAAGCATTATATACTAATATATCTTCTTCAAAATGTAAGCAAGCAATAAAGTACCGCTGCCCCCATCGAGTTAAAATTCCGGCTCCAACCCTCTGGACACGGATTGTGAATCGTAGCGTTTTGTTCCAGAAATGAAATATGGCAATCCATAAACTCGCTTTCTTTGCTACTTTAGAATTAGTAGTTGTCTGATTTCACGTGGATGAATTGCATACTTTCATTTTTTTCGTCGCGACTGGCAAAAATATCTCTTAATAAAGTGTTGATTGTTCGGGTTGAAAAATTATTAATAATAATTTTTTTGATCCATGAAACAGTTATTTTTCATAAAATTGGCACAAAATAAATTTTGGCAAACCCAAAAGCCAATGTCCCATTCATTTTAAATATTAGACCACCCCTAAAATCAAATGTTAGCCGGTGCTCCACCATATTAAATTTTTTTCCTCATTCAAATAAAATTAAAAACATGACCCGTGAGTTTATTCTTCAGTACAGTTTAAAAAAAGAATTGATAATCATAAAACAGAAATGCACATAATAATGTGACTGTAAAATCTTGTGAAATTTTTCCAAGATTCATAGCCACAATCTAACATTAACCAACAAATACATGATAATTCTTACTACAATACACATTCGTAATCAACTCGAGAAAACTTTTCTCAGATTGACTCGATTGATACAAAGTCCATACATAAATTCTTACTAAGGTTTAGAAGACATAGAGTTCTGCCAATTCCTCCAAAGAATCAGAAGTGAGATTAGGTTCAGCATTATCAAGCATCCACAGAAGATGATCGAACAGAACCACCTCACATTTGACAGAGAGATTTCCTTCTGGATTCTGCTTCGATTTTTCAATGAGAGCATTCAATAGAGGATGATTTAAGTACTTAGTACTTATCATATATCTTTTTCTTGTACTTCCCACAAAAATTGTTTCATAATCGTGATCTTGCATGTCAGTTGCAGAATCCCATTTTTCTTCTCTAGTTGACTTGGACCGCAAGCTACTGTACGATGATGTTCTTGTGAGTTGCATTGACAATGTCTTGCATTTCCTCAGTATCAAATTGATCTTCTTCATGGATCTTAAGTGTGTGTTCTGTGGGTTTTTCCTTTTGTTTTTGGAAGAAGATTGAGGGGAGAGATATCTTGATATATACACAGTGCAAATTGGAAGAAAAAAAAGTGGGTACAAAGTCATTGTTTTTCGGTGCTTGGAATTTGTGACCCGCTTACAGCCCAAATATTTTGAATGACATAAACATGCCATCTTCTTTTGGTGGGGTATCCACAATCAATTATATTATCAGGGTTCTGTACATGAATCTCTCTCTCAAGAATGTTGGACAACATTATTAGCCCTGGTAAATTAAAGAACAAAACAAATTTTGAGGGTAATTCTTGAATCTTGGAAAATCTTGAAAATTAGTGGTTGCGTGTTTGCTACGTAGTACGATGTAAAAAAAAATGTAATTACTTTTCTCAAAAGTTATAATTGATAGGAGCTGTCTGGAAATCTACCACGAGCACTATTCGATTGGGTCTTACATCTGGAAATCTATCACAAGCACTATTCGATTGGGTCTTACATTGAATTACAAAGTAGACGTAACCTTGTGCTCTACATCATTTTTTCCTCTTGGATAATTGATTATATATGAGACCCACAACATATATAGTGAGATGCAATCACTTTTCTAAAAAATTATAGCTGATAGGAGAGAGGATCAGACCAAGAATTCATCTCAAACCAATCATTCAGGCCTTATGTCGACAATTACCTTACAGACCATCATGTTAAGTGATGCTCAATATCACGGAATTAGACACTTTTAACTTCCTTTTTTTCACTCATTGGTGTCTAATATTTTATAATCAACTATGCCGAACATGCCATTAATTTGTCTTACATGGAATTAGAGTTTTCATAACGACTAAAGGCAGTCGTGAAAGGCTTTTCACGACAGCTAATATGGTAACGTAAAATCGACTGTCCTAAAAACTTATGCATCTGAATTGATATTCTACCTTTTCAGATGACAATATTAATTCAAAGTGGAATAATGCTATGTAGGAACATTATCTGAATGCATATATATCACACCTGTCTGAAGATGAGATCAATGATAGGATGTAAAGTAAATCTCTTTAGGTGCCTCTGTCTATGTATCTACTATACCATCTTTTTATTGGAATGGAAATGTCATGCTGCCCGCAATGAAAAGTCTTATCTTATTCACTTAGAGATAATTTTACCTATGATTCTCACATTTGAAAAGAACAGTAAGATTCTCCTCCCACATCAGCAAGCAAGTGGACAATCTTATCTTATCCACCATGGGCAGGAGAACAATTTCGTTGATTAGAATATGCATATTATCGTTTAATCGATAAAAGAATGTTTTGATTATATGCCGATCTAATTCATGTGCTATCATTATCACTCCATCTTATGTCGTCTCTCATAGTTGAGAAAGGTTTTGGGAGAATAAAAATCTTCATTGACTAGGAAACCTTCACGTCCAGTTCGGAGGGCGGGATATCCCAACCCTACTATCATTATGCATTTGCAATGTTACTTGGTTCAATTCTATTTGTAATATTAATACAATCATCTATATGTAAAGATGATAAACGTTGTAATTAACTCAAGTATTGAATGAGGTTTAAAGTTGGCTTGTGAAATTCACGAGAGTTTTCAAATTTCATTGATCTTCTCACTAGGAGTTTGTGTTCCAAAACGAGCTAGATACTTAACGAACATTGAATATATTCAATTTAAAAGATCAAATTATTAAAGACAAAAAAAAAAATTTGTTTGTAATTAAATGAATATGGACACTTGAATGGCTGCGAGTCCTTTTATTGGTTAAGAGACAAAAAGTGTGCACGTGTATATTTTGTCGGATTATAGCCTTCCACATGCTTTTCTTTTTGCAATCACATTTACTTAAAATCACACACGCCGACCCCTTTAGATCTATGTTGGCCTGACCTTCAATAATTGGTGCCTAAGATTCAGCCGCATCGACTTAAACAATACGTCTTTTCGTGTGTATCATACATACCTAACTTCACTTAAAGTTCGAGAACACGAATAGTACTGTGCATCTAAGGCCATGTAAAGATTAAATGGCATCATTGAACAATTGAATGTGAAACCTTGGATAAACTATCGAGGATGAGGTTTACTCTAAGTTCAGAAATTGAAAAACGAAAAAATGGTACACAAGATTAGCATTATAACATGGATTCCTCGTCCTCATTTTAGGAAAATTTATAATGATATTTGTTAGCATCGCCGACGAATATCAGCCTATGTGACATTGATCCATTGTCACTTATTATCCGTCAACCGTGATTACAAATAACGTCATTCTTAATTATTTTCTAGCCCTCGTAAAATGGTTTTTTGTTCATTCAAGGGGAATGTGGAGTACAAGATAAAAGCGCAAATAATGGCAGCACCAGCTGGCAGTGAGCTTTTGAGCATGTAACCTAGGCACCGAGAAAATAAACATGATGTTCTGTCGACCAAATTCACGCAAGAGGACAAATCAATTGGAAGACAGGAGGAAAGAAAGAGTCAAATGTAAAATTTACTAGCCGTCCAAGGTTGTATCCTGAGTCATGATGAGATTGAGTAATGAACTTAGAAACCCACCTTCTACAACCAATCGTTCTAAATGACACTTCAGATCTCCTGTCTTTCCTTAACCACTAACATAGAATACGATTCTGCTAAATTTGAAAACAATCATTTACAGCTCGACGGAATTGTGAAATCTAACCTACCTTCTTTAATCTATATTAACATGATTCAATCTCTCTCTCGAAGCCTAGATCTTGAACTTCCTAATCATTTTTATTTTTTTCTTTTGGGTGAGGGAAGCACACGTTATTTAGTTCCCAGGATTACTCAACAGGAAAATTAATAATAATCCACTGGTTACACTTTTCCTATTTTTGGGTAGGCAGGCAGGCTTAGGGACCTAATTATGTTACTGTTCTATTACAATTAAACAGCAATGACCACTCACCAGCTGGCCACAGCATTGCTATTTTAGCAGATTAATGACATCGCTTAGCTTCAAAGCAAATATAGAGCACTTTGTGTTTAAGCAAATTCAAAATCTGTCAAATCAAATACAACTCAGAGATGCCACAAAACCTACAATATTAACACACATCACTGGCAAGCCAGCCAGACCAGGAATAAAGTTCCCAAAAGCCAGCCGGAGCCGAGATCAGCATAGTAAAATAAAGGGAATGGCCCTAAGGTTGTGCAGATAAAACCAACTTCTTGGAGAAAAGCATGAAGGACGAAACATAATAGGTAACTTAATTACCTAATATCTTGACGACCATCATACCCTAGTATTTTAAAACATCAGTGCGTTCCAATCCATAGAACTTTCATAAACTTCATACATTAACCATGTGTAGAAAAAAAAAAGTTAATTTAAAGCATCCCATGCAATCATATGCAACTCCTTAGCATCCATCGCAACTGTATAGAACTGCAAACAGGAGGCGGAGATTCAGGCAAACGACAGTACATTAGACAGTATATCTCCTCAAAATCTAGGACCCAGATTCCAAAGATTAAATTCATCTTCACAACAACAGAACATCCAATGCAAGGCACAAAGTCAATGAAAAGGATGAGTTAAACAGGACATCCTTACCCAAAGAAAAGAAACGAGAATTGGTAACAATTAATGCAAGTCACCAAATAAATGAATCCATGAATTTCCCATTGAAAAACAAAAATTGTGAAGCATTCATGGTCTTCATGTGAGTTGTGACATAGGCTGCAAACCCTGAATCCGAACAAACTTGATCGGTATTAACAAGGTAGTTCATTATCAATAAAATTCTTATCAGCTGTTAAAACCAGAATTACAAAGTAGATTCACTCATCCCATACATAAAACATGCAAACATTGGAATAGAACGTGCGATGACGTAAATCCATGACCTGATTAATACTAAAAGGAACCTAACCTACAAATGCTAGAAGGATCATTGTGATTTTCAAATTTTCATCCGTTCCATTTTCAGTTACTGGAACTCAAGAATTTCAAGAGATCCTGAAGCAGAAACAAGTTTCACTATTTGTACTGCTTTCTGAACTTATCTTCAGCTCTCTCTTTCCCCAATGAGATCTTCTGTACAAGGCAAGTGGGTAGAATCATTAAGTTATGTGCCTAGAATCAAATTTCACATCGCTACATCAGTCCAACCAAGTCTATAGAGATCAAATCATTTAATAAATTCAGTTCCTTCTGCCACGGTCACGATCACGATCACGGTCTCGGATGCGGTCATCTTTAGAACTTCTTGTATCGGCAAACCGTTCTTCACCTCTTCGTTTGAGACCATCATGCATCATTCTGTTATTTGACTCTTCTCTGATGGCCCGTCTACTGTTATCATGGCTCACTTCGCCCCGGAGACTCCCCCGAAGATAATCATCAGTACTCCTCCTCTTAGAATCTCTCTCATCATTCCTGTCCCCACGTTCAACATCTACATGCCTCTCTTTGCTCTCTCTCCCATCCCGCTTGTATCTATGACCAGCATCTGCATGGCTCTTTTCATAGTCTCGCTTCTCCCCCTTATCTTTATGGCCAGCATCATCAGAGCGTCTTTTCTTATACTCTTCCTCATCTGCCCTGTTCCTTCTGCCAGCGCCATCAGCTTGTCTTCCACGATCCAATGCCTCTTTTGCTGGGTAATCTCTCTCTCTTCCCTCGTATGGGCTCATCCGACGCCGTAGATGCCTCTCATCTTCCTTGTGATCTTTGGATCTTTCCCTCTGCAAGTCATGTGAATCCCTTCTGTCATACTGATCTTTGCGGTCATAAGAATTTCCCCGTTTCATACGTTGTTTCTGGTCATGATTTTCAGCTTTATGGTCTCTTCTTGTCTTACTTTGTCTGGGACTTCCAGTAGGATCTCCATCAAATACCATTTCAAACCTTGAACAGATAATCAAGAGAGATTAGATAAATGGATAAATACGGAGAGACATTTCTAGTAGCATGGTGTATTATCAACCTTGTATTATCATCTCCACCGCGTTGAGTGTTATCATCCTTCAATATATACTTGGAATGTTGCTGCTTGATGGTGGGATCCCCAGTGCAGTCTTTAGCAATGTGATCAAGAGAACCACATTTGAAGCAACCTCCTCCTGCAATGAATAATTATTTTAGGATCTCACTCGATCCCAACATGGTGCAAATTCTAGACGTAAACTATAAACCCCATATCTCTTTCAGGTTAATAGTTAAATTTCAGAAGGAAAAAAAATAGACTTCTTATGAAGATTGTTATTATAGGAGAATCCAAATTTCTCCACCAACCTCAAACATCCTCATTCCTTTCTCCAACTTATAGACTGTAAGAGGTAACACTATCAAGAATACTAGTTGGGTCCTGAAGTGTGAAAGAGGTAAGAAAGAGAACAGATACTAGACAGGAGTGGACTCAGATGTAATTTAAATTTGTCCAGAACACTGTCAGTTGTTGTCTTGGCATTTTTGAAGAAAAAATCCACATAAGAATGCAGTTTTGCAGGCACAGAAATTTTTCAAGATAACACAGCAACCACAATCATGTGTAGCTACCAACATCAGATGAGGCAAAAGGGAGAGACAAAGGATGGAACAAATACAACATTATAGTTATCTAGGTCGGTGATTCTTTATTTTTATTATATGGGGTCTTAGACTGTGATCTACTAATTATTGCCAACAAACTAAAGTACAGTTCATATGTTACAAAAAGAGATACCCACCTTTACCCGCCTGGCCTTTGCGTCTATACTGAGACCATAGTTTTGCAACACTTTGACTAAAATCAACGTGAATCCTTCGATCATCAATAAGAGCATTATCCATCTGTCACATAAGTAGCAGGAACCGACATAAATAATTTTTGTCTGATTAGTGAAGCACGAACAAGTCTTCCCCAAATAGTAAAGCACCAGATGGAATGTTAAATGAATCCTAAGCTAGAATGAGTTGTTTATTTCAAATCAGAAATCCTTTGTCTTCAGTATGCATCCGTTGATATGTCCACTAGCACAGATTTCATTGTATTTACACTCACAAAGAAGCAAATACAACATATATCGATATTTTCTACAAATAATCGCACAGCAAAAATATTAAATCAACTAAACATTTCAAAGAAATTTAAAGTTCCTTCCCAGTAAGCCCCTGTTTGACAACTATTAAAAAAAAAACCTTTTTTTTTCCTCAAACTCAATTCAACCACACATTGTCACAATAAAATATTTTGCACGTAAACTCAAAACTTTTTCATACTTTTTAACCACACATTCTCAAAAAAGCCACTATTCCAAAACTCATTTTTCCCCAAGAAACTCATTTTAATGGTTGTCAAACAGGGGGTAGATTTTTTTTAATATCTTTTTTAAGCACAGTTAAAAGGTCAGTTAAACAGTAGTCAATTTTGAGATTCTTCAACAAGGAACTAAAGCGAAAAATTAAATATTGGAATTAAAACAGATTGATGGCTCAGTACGCACGATTATTTACTACAAAGATTACAGATGCAAGTGTCAGAAATACAAATCTAGACCCCTTCTGACTCCAGATGCTATTGTATGCTTTAGCCACTGTTTGAGCCCCATTTCTTGAGAACAGATTTTGTAAAAAGTGATTTTTTTTTTGAAGAATGTGGTTAAAAAGTGGGAAAAAAAATTGGGTTTAAGAAATTATTTTACTAGGAGAATTGTGTGGTTGAAAATGAGTTCAGTGAAAAATGAGTTTTGAAGAATGGGGCTTAAACAGGGACTTAGTATCAAAATATCCGAATTCGTGGTTACGCAACACTGGACGCTCTAAAAGATTAAATAATTATCTTGTTAAGATTTTCTAAAAATTACATTGTCAACTTCAACTAGAAACAAAACTTTTTAATTGAGAGAGATGGAGTGCCCAACGAAATTAACATTTCTTAAGGAAAGGAAGCATGGTGTTTTGAAGGATATATATTGAATTTTTTTTTCCAGTCCCATAAGCATTCAGGCTAGAAATAGGAATGCAAAATTACTTCCAGAGATTACTTCAGGAACTAAAACTCATTCTACTTTATAGTGCAGATATACTTCGGAGATAAGTGAACTTCTGAGGGAAAACATCAGAAATCGCATAAGCTTCACTTCACGCCCCTCTAAAAATATTTATCTTGTTAAGATTGTGTTGAAATTACATTGTTAAACTTAACTTTGAACTAAAACAAAATTAACTTTGCACAGGTCATGGAAGCATGAATTAGATCAATCCTAGCTGACAATCAATCAAGATAGGTACAATAAGGTGGAACTAGTTATATGGATAAGAAATATCAGGCAAAGCAGTTGGAAGACAGAGTTGCTCATGCAAACATAAACGACAGCAGTAAGTTATTCTGTATACCTTAAAATATGCCTGTTCACAGGCTTCTTTGTCCTCAAATTCTGATATAAAGAAACAGACGTAAGAATTATCAGATGTAAAATAAGAGCGCAAAAATAAACAAAAGGAACAGGCCATCGACGAGTCAAAATCCATACAGAACCAAGTCAAGGTGTAAAGCTGGAGGGAAAATAGAATAATGATAATATTTCTCCAAAGGTTGAATTTTGTTTGGGAGGAAGGACAGAACAAATAGGGATGTTTAGAGAGGATCATCATATTATCCCTCTATTCCTAAACATTATCCTCTCCTTTCTTCACTTGAAAGAATTATTAAGGCCTAAATGGTGAAATTAATTCATGTTGCCACTTGATCTAAACTGGCTTATAGAACCTTAATAGCAAAAGAAATCCACACAAGGACCTAAACTTGCAGTCATAGAAATAAAGCAAGTCTATTCAAATTCAATCACGTGCATTAAATTGTAAGCTAACTATTTACCCTATGCATAGAATTGGAGGAAGTTCATTGTTTATATAGGACCATTAACAGATATAAATATTCACAAAATAGCATGATGAAGAATGTTCATGAAGCAAGCAAACATCCTAAGCTAGAATTATTCTTCTTCACGTGTGACAAGGTAAATGAATAATCACACAATGAAACTAGTGTATAATTTAACAAACACCACTAGAGACATCAACAGGGAAATTTGAAAGTAATCCCTTCTCACAGATATGATAGACAAGGAAATTAAAGGTAACTATGAAATAAGAATACATGTACCAATAAAAGCATAGCACAAACTATCTCCTGTTTTGTAATCTCGGATAACTTCTGCACTGTCAATTTTAGTTGGCCATCAGAAAAAAATATAAATATAAATCAGAGGAAAAATAAGGATTGAAAATGCCTGATTATTTGAAAAAACTCACGAAGTCACAGTTCCAAAGCGTGAAAATATTGTGTGCAAGTCCTCATCCTACACATACATGTAAACAGTAGGTAACGGAACATCCTGAAGAGGAAGACTAATTTTATATCATCCTTTGAAAAAGTCCAAGAAGTAAAAAAAAAAAAATGAAGACTTACTTCAGTTACAGGATTTAGTTTACATACAAACAGCACACTGTCAGGAGGTTTCATTTCAGCATCAGGAATGTCTCCTATCTGTGACACACGTTAGCCAATTTTTACTTTGTAAGGTAAGAGCGCAACTAAGCAAAAATATCAGATTTTCATCAAAATGTTGATATACTCATAATGAACGAACTCCTTACACTTTCAAGTACTACTGCACTCGAATGAGCAGCCTTTGAGCGCAATGCTTCCTCAAGCTCTTGTGGACCAAGTTGATCGTCCATGGGGACCCAATCATCTTCCAGTCGCACATCATCATCAACCTGAATTAAAGAGCAATTACAATGCATGTTTGTCAAAATTCGCATAACATAATGTCTCTCAGTAACTTGTTAGCGCATTAATAAAGTAATGACATGTAGAGGTAGGAAAACAAGGGGATAAAGGTTAACTTGAAAGTAACAAGAAAAATTACATAAACATACACATACACATACATCCCACTGATGCAGACACACAGCATATATCAGACAAATTCTACCTGTTAACTAAGAACATACAACAATTCTCTGCTGAACATTAAAGTAAAGGCTTGACTTGCTATTTTCAGCAGAAAATTAGAAAGAACCTTGACTCTGTCCAGGAAAAAAGAAAATAAAATAATAAAAAATTGATGGAAGCAGGATTAACATGCATTCAAAACTGGGAAATTTGGAACCACTAGCAAATGATGTCCAGAATTGCATCAAAAAATCACAAGCTTGTTTCTCAAAAAATTGAACAGTACGATCCTTGGTCATTACCTATGTCTTTAAAAATCCTCTCGATGGGAATATTAGTAGAGATATTATTTAATTTAATTTCCAACTTTTATCCTTATTTTATAAAACATTACTTGGGTTGATTTAATAGATTTTATTAGATGCTTTCTACTTAGAATAGATGTTTCCCTCCTATCTCCACCTCTTCTCTTTTTTCCCCTCCTTTCTCTTCTCTTCCGTTCACCTCTCTCCTATAATTCAACTGTTTTATTTGATTGCATCCTACATCAATTTTGTATCTGAGCAAGTCGTTTTTCTTTTGACTAAATAAATTTCATGTTCAAATTCAAAACTTGTACACCCACATTCATAGCCACTTTCAGCCACCCAAAAATTCCCCCAACCACCACCACAACTGAAAAGAAGAAATAATAAGACGAAAAACTTTGTTTCTGTTTCTTTATTTTGCAGATTGTTCTTAATTAGTTTTTTTTTAAAAAGGTTAATTGTTCGTGAGTACTCTTCATCCGCAATTTTTTTTTCTTTGCTATTGTCCACCGTGAAACAAGTTTTTGAATTAAATGACTAATATTTGCAGGACTCATGATCTGTTTTGCTCCCATCAATTGAATCAGTCGCTCAGGAGAAGTCAATTCAATCAGCTTGAAGATGATGACTAGGACACCGTTTGGCTCTTCTAAGTCTCATGAGATGCCAATTTATTATTTGGTTAAGAAGAAAGATTGTCCTCCTTGGTTAAGAAATTGTAACCTAACTCACTGGAAGCAAGTTCTCTCAGTCGGGGAGAAATGATGGGAATATTAATAAATATATTATTTAATTTAGCTTCCAATTTTGATGCTTATTTTAGAAAATACAATTAGGGTTTGATTTAATAGATTTTATTAGATGTTTCCTACTTAGAATATAATCTTTGAAACTCTATATAAAGGGGGCTTATGTATTGTAATAGATACAACTTTGACATAATAAAAATTGATACTTTCTCCCCCAATTTATCTTCCGTCTGTCTAATTCATCTTTCCCTCTTCTTATTTTTCCCCCTCCTTTCTCTTCTTCTCTTCCTTTCCCTTTCTCGTATAATTCTAATGTTTGGTTCAATTGCATCCTACGTGACCTTAAAACCAATAACATTACCCAAAATATGAGAGCCTCTTCCCAGACATTTCCAAACCATAAATCTACATGGGTAAAACATGGAAAATACATTCTAGACTGTATAATGTCAGTGATTTTAATTTATAAGCAGAAATTTTATAGTGATTTATTACCTCATCTTTTGGTTTTCCTTCAGGTGAAGCATCAGGAATCAACTCAGCTAGTTGGGGAGGATCTTCAAAAGGATCGTCCAATATGTATGTGTGCTTGATTCTATGTGAAACATCAAATTTAATGGTTAGAAGAGAGAAAAATGCTGAAAGAATATGCACAACTACTGTATAACATTGAAGGAATAAAGCAATAAATATAAAGGGTAAAAGGCGACCTAATATTTTTGTAAGGCATGCCCTTTGCATCCACATAGGCTTCGTTTATTCTGGTAAGCGTATCTAGACCTTCTGCAACCTCCCCAAATACCTGGCGATTCAAATCAAAATTGTATTTATTCCAAAAGGCTGGAAGAAATTTTGGACAAAAATGCATCATGTGATAAATAATAAATCAGAAAAAGCAACCAAGTTGTTGCATCCCACATTGGCTAAGTACCCCTTCCTCTTGTCAGGCAAGCAAACAAAATTCTAAATGCCTAAAGTCTAGAAAAAATAAATATACTGCACACCTTTCTTTTCTTCTTTTTTCTTTCTTTATAGGAGGGGTAGGAGCATAACATACTATTCGAAGGTAAATAATTTTAAGCTCAACCTAAAATGGTTTTCTCACAAAGTAACAGGAGAGATAATAGAGAATGTACTTATCATGACTTGAGAAGAACAAATCAAGTTTATCCTGCAAGTAAAGCCAGTAAAATAGGCATCTTGTATTCCTCTCTTTTATTTTTTTATTTTTTAGGGTGGAGGTGGGGGGAGCATCTTGTATTCAGTGAGCAAAAAAGACTCAAAGAAAACTTACAGCGTGCTTTCCATCAAGATACTCGAGATCGTCACGCAGTGTGATGTAGAACTGAAAGGAGAAAGGTGCGTCCATTAGGCATACAAGATACAGATAGTTTTATTCCTAATATAGATCAAGAGAAGGGAGGGGACACTTGAAATTTTCTCAAGTAGAATACAGAATATGGAAAGGATACTGTACCTGGGATGCATTAAGATTTTCTCCAGCACTAGCCATGGCAACAGTACCAATCTTTGAATGTTTTACATCCAAATGGATTTCATCCCCGAAAAAGCGAGCCTGATCACCATACAGGAATCTGAAAATTGCAGATCATGAAATGTTATTGCTTTGGAACTCAAGTTGAATGTTCAGAAAATATGTAAACAATGGAAAAACTTAAGCACCTTTTAGAACAGCTTTTACCATGCTACACGAGAAAGAATCAACATAAAATATATACAATAAAAAATGGGGTTTTTAAAAATAGTGATCAACTTGAGCAAACTTTCTTACTTGTATACAGAATCACCGCCTGATCCTGTTCCAGTAGGATCACCTGTCTGGGCAGTGAAATCTTTTTGTACAGTGTGAAAGAGGCAGCCATTGTAATATTTAATCCTGCATCAGGCAAAAAAAACAGACGTATTATCCAATGTAATATGCTGCAAATAAATTTTATCATCAGCAAAAAACAGCAGGGAATATACAATAGAAGAAACAAAAATTAGAAGATCAAATATTCGGCTAAATGTGCTTCCATGAGTAGATTTTGTTCAAACAAATCAGAGCTCCACGTATATATTCATTGATAATTCCAACTAATTTGACTATGACAAACATGTACATAAATAGTTAAATATCATTGAATATGGTAACAGATATTTGTTATTGCGACAGCAAAATTCAGGTAGAATTTACGGAGCCTAATAAAGGTATTCAGCCCTAGTTTAAATAACTTTTGCATAGCAGTAGACTCCATTATATAACTGAAATTGCGAAAGCATCGCAAATGTTTAAGCAGAAAATTTTGGGAAAAAAAAGATTCAGAAATTTCAAGGGTACAAATACAAAATAAATAAATATAATTACGAAATAAATTAATGTATATAAACTCTTTAAATGAGTGTACTTACTTGCAAAGCTTGAGAAAATTTTTGCAGGTCAAGGGGCAGCGATCTGTGTATAAATCCATCACCATGTCTCCCAAGCTCGTCACTATCATAACCGACATTTTCGCCCGATTTTCTCAATTCTATCGTATGTTTTAGGGAGAGGAAGAATTCGCTCGTACAAGATAGAGCGTCAATGAACGGAGTTAGGGTGTGGTTCCTCCTGTCTCCGTTTTTCTGCAATCTTCTCAAACTTGAATAAAGTCGCTTATATGGCCAGTGTTTCAAACCTATTCATTCAACGATTTTAGGTTGTGCAAAATAGTTTAGAGTTTTCTCCATCAAAATTAAGCATATGTTTGACGACCATTGTTTCAAAATGTTTAATTTTCATGCTCATTTTCAACTACACACTAATACAATAAATTTTTTTGCATGTAATTCAGAAAAATTTCCTACTTATTAACCACACATTCACCAATAAATCACATTCAAAATTTCATTTTCTTAAAATAATGGCAATCAAACGGCTAAGGAAAATTTGTAGCAAACGTCGCAAAATTTTTTAAAATATTTCATCAAATTTTAAATCTTTTAATCTTAGCATCTACATCTCAAATCTTTAAATGTGTATCAAAAAAAACCTCTGGACGGGTTCCATTCAAATGAGTGTTAATGAACCAATTTTTTATCAACAAACCCTTTTCGATCGATTTTGAATCGTATGATAATTCACGTGACTAAATTGATCGAAAATAATATGGACTAACTTAGAATTTCGATTTAATTGCTTTATATTTTGTTGATCACGGATTATTTTAAAATAATAAGTTATTGTTAATTATTATGTCAAAGAAAAACTTAATCGTTTTCCACATTTATGATTTTAAAAAGAGAAATGAAGTGATAACACTTCCAGATTTAGGTATCTAGATTTGGGGGTGTTACAGTTTGGTTGCCCAATTGGTACCAATATTCAATTTAAGTCTTACGTTAGGCAGAGGTCATTCGGTTTTTTTAACGACCCAACCTCTATGCCCGAACCGTTATATCATTCGTACTGTCCGCTTTAATTCCTCACGAATTTTTATTGCGTCCCCCCAAAATTCGAATTCAGGATCTCTGCCTAATGAGATTTAAATGGGCAGATGCCCACCCAAAGTGGACAGTATCTATGATATAAAGGCTCGAGCATAGAGGCCAAGTCGTTACATTATTTATATTATATAAAAGATTATAACACTAGATTTTAACATAAACCTAAATTTTCTAAATAGTATGCCGCCTTTATCAAATTTTCAGGCACAAAGGCAAACACTTGAATCAGTCATATGCTTTCTTCGATGTGGTTTATAACATACTTATCGATCGTTGGACCAAGAATAACACGCCACTTCATTGTTTGGTTCATTCCTTGAATCCAAGGAAATACTTAACTTACAAGTAATTAATTCTATGTTAGTTAATTTTTTTAAATTAATATATTAATTTCTTCTTTTAAAGTAATTCAACTAAATGTGGCTTGAGGAAGACCCTAGAAGAGTTGCTTCACATAAAGATTCCGAAATCTCTAATGAAAGGGCAAAGTGTTTCAAAAGGCTCTTTTCTAATCAAGAAGATTTCGTAAAAGTTAAAACAAAATTTGATAATTTTTCAGTCAAAGCAGGAGAATTTGCATATTTTGATTCCCTTACGGATTGGTAAATTTCCAAAATAATTTTTTAAAAACATATTTATATTTGCTTGTTTCTATTTTAATATTTAACTATTTAATCAGTACTTTAAAAATGCTTCACTTAAGTTTTATGTGATTTTAATTGAATAGGGACATTATGGATGCAAAAAGTTGGTGGGATACTCATGGTTCAAGTGTACATTTACTTCAGTGTAGCTTTTAAGTTACTTAGACAACCTAGTTCTTCTTCATGTAGTGAACGAAATTTAAGTACATATTCTTTTGTTCATTCATTGAAGAGAATTAGGTTCGCTCCAAAACGTGCCGAAGATTATCAAGAAGAAGCTCACGATGCTATGTCGAGAAAACTAAAATGTGGGATATAGCTAAAAATCAATTCTCTTTTGAAGATATTGGAACGCTTGATATTACAAATCTTTCTTTAGATGAACCAGATATGGAGGCCATGTTATTCAATGATGCTGGTGATAGGGTTATAGATATTGGTGGTAATGATGCAACTGAAGCAATTTGATTTGAGAACGTGTGAATTTTTTTAGTTTGAGTATTGATATATTATCAATAATTGTTTTAACTTTTGAGGTGACGATGATTTTATGTCAAGATCTTAGTTAAATTAGATAGATTGTGGAATTTTTATTATTTAATTTATATTATAGAGTTCTTGGAAGTTGAATGTTGAATTTATTAAATTAAATTAATAATTTTAATATAACGTTTTCGCAGTGTTTCGTGTCCTACTTTTTTCAGAAATAGTGTTTCCCCGTGTCATGTCATGCATCATAGGTGATAACTGATAATACAAAGGAAGCTCAATTTTAGTAGGAGGCACGTACAAAAGCTTATGCCCACCAATTGATATTCACCTGTCAACCACTGACTGAGCCCTAAATCAAGAGAGTCGAAAGGGACAAGAAACAATCTTCCATTTTTTCAAAGAGAAGTTCTACAACAAAGGGTTGAGCACAGTCCAGGAAATACTTATTAGTTATCTTGTTTTACAAAAATTAAGTTTTCTAACTCGAAAAAAAAAAAGACTATATTTTGAAAGGATGGGGTAATAACACTCTTTAATCACTTGAACTAAAAAGGCATAGAAGCTTGTATATCCACATAACATCAATATATTATTTGGTCCCCGACCTTCACCCCACACCCTAAGCAAAATTAAAAAATAAATAGCATCAACCATTTTGAGGAGGGCCTATTTACATGTTATAATATTCTTAATTGAGTGGTTTTAACCCTAATGATAAAGAATAATTACTGTAGTCAATAGAAAATAAAGACGAGGTAATTTAAAATTTTGAAGACAAGGCACAGGTATACTTTGTAATTCATGCCAACCACTATCCCATTTATTTAAATGAAGAGCACTCCCCTGGTACATGTAACCACAATTCTACCAAAATAAAAGATACATACTTCCTCAGAATGAAACTCTCTCTTCACTCTCTAGAAATTTAAGACCTTCAGGTAAATTTTACTGTTTCTGCCGTAATTTGTCCAATCTCCACATTCCTTCTCTCTTCAGAAATGACAAGATTTTCTCCTATAAAAGACCATAATGCAGACCAATATCATAGATAAATTGTATACATTCCCTGATTTTAAGATAGCAACTCTTAGTTTAAAAATGAATGATAGAAGTTAACGGATTTTATAATTAAGAAACAAGAGAAGGTATAAAGTTTGGTTATCATGTGTGAAGGATGGATTCTTAAGATTCTAATTCCCAAGATCTTTTATTCAATTTTATAAACACTAATTGTTGGCTGCATTCACCCAGCCCATAATATAAATCAACACTTTATTGTACAATTGCCTGTTCCAACTGCAAAAGAACATAGTGTCGCCATATATACATATCATTCAACTGCAGAAAAAATGTTTATTTGGAATTTATATTAGCATTGGCGAACCCAACCATGACCGGGTATACCAAATCAGTCATATATGTAGTGGCGGAGATCTTAAGTATCGGACCAATGATGTGTTTGCCCAAGACTAAATTTATATTACTTCAGAGAATAGGTTCTTACTAATTTCTATAGTTTTTAGCCAGAGAGTTCTTTCGCAATCAAGAAAAGAGGGTTATGAATAAACTAAGCCACTCAGGAGACTTTTGGTTTAAAAAGGCATAATCACGAGTGAGCTTATGCTTTCCAAATTAAAACCATTCTCAACTTCCAAGAACCTTATTTAGAGACCATGGATTTAAACTACAAGTCTCTATTTAAGTTGTTATCCCTGATCTGCTTGTTCATAAATCATAAGTATAACAATTATAATTCAAGGAATGTTCTTCATTTTGCAAGAGCAAATATGTGACAGATTTCTGTAAACTGCGAAGAACGCTCAATCTTTCATGCTCGACTTATCTTTGAACAAACACGCTGATAATACATGAAACATGAAGATTTAAAATTTGCAACAATGGTTTCTATGTAGAGAATTCATCAACTTCACTAAACCCATTCTAATGTGGTTTTACAAATTACAACTTCTAAATCAGGGTTCAAAAGATAAATCCCTTTTAGAAACTATCTTGTACTTCCTAATAATGGCTTCATAACAGCACATCTCAGACTTAAAGTACCATGTCTCATTGGATATCCTTGTGCCTCACCATCAATGTACACAGACCCGGGGAAAAGTTAGTACTTGCATTTAGATCAACCTATCATAGATAACTACAACGTAAACAGGATTCATGATATGCCACATTGCTGATATTTTAGATAGAAGGCAGTGACACCCACTAACCAATATTAATTCCTAACGTTGAAGGCTACCTAACAATTCTTTAGTTTTGATGTGTTTAACAATCAAATCGCCATTCAGAATCAGAGCAATACATCAGACTGAAAGACTGCTTCACCAATTACTAATTTACTATTCTTCAGTTTCAAAAGAACATGATTAACATCAAGTTCTTTTACTATCTTAAAGCCAAAAATAAGCTCAAATCTCCCTTGCTCCATTCAGGAAAAGAATAGATGGGCTTCGAATTGTCTTGTTCTAATAATCCATGCCTCGTTAGAATCAAGAAAGCATTTGTACTGAAGTTCAATGACTAAATCAATGATTCCCACGAATCCCTTCAATCATAGTAATTTGTATTGAAGTTCAATGACTAAATCAATGATTTCCATGAATCCCTTCAATCATAGTAATTTATACTCTACACAATACAAAGATTGTGATTAAATAATTCAACACTAACAGAAACATAAACTAGTAAAAACCGAGTCTCGTTCATCTTTTAGGTTTTATGCTGGCAAAGATCCACCCGAAGAGATTTGCACGTATCCGACCTAAATCTGATGATGGAAAATAAAAATATCTAATTGGAGAAAATGGGATGAAAACAGATCGAAGGATATATATAGGAATGCACATAAAATACCTTGTTCGTGGCGATATATCAAATTGGGGAGGTGAATTTCAGAAATTGCATCACATCAAAGGCGCGAGAGGGAAATTGTATTCTCTGGTGGGTTCGAAAATAGAAGATAAATAGTTGGAGTTGGTGGGTTGCTTTACTCTTTGAGCTGGAAGATCCCAGAAATGGAGAGACTCAACATCTAACACCACTCCATGAGACTCGAGAGAAAAGGTAAAATGTTCCCTTTTTTTCCATACAACTAGCTCAAATCTTAGTCCAAGGAATTTAATCTACCCATTAAAATGGAATTCTAAGAAAACTCAGAAAAAGTACAAACACTAACCAAATGGATGAGAGGCACCGGTGGTCGGTGGTGGAAGGCGGCGAGACGTCGAGATATGAGAGACCTTCTTTACCTTTTCTTCTGCCGATGGAAGGCGTCGAGGCGAGAGACTCAAGAGTTAAGAGAATTCAAGTCCCAGATTTTATGGATTCAGCCTTCAGGTTTGGATTTGCCAAGAGAGATGATATTGGATTTGGGTCAGATTATTTTATTTTATTTTTTTATATTTTTTTCTATTGGGCTGGTAAATTGGAAAGCCCAATAGGCCCATTCTAAAAGAAAAAAATTTCAAAAAAAAAAAAGGGAAAAAATCATATATACCTGATTAATATATATTAATTTATTTTACACTACTTAATTGTTTTAATAACCAAAATTACTACATAATCCCATTACAATCCCAATAGTACTGTACATGATAATCCCATTACAATCCCAATAGTACTGTACATGAAACTTTCCTTTTTGGATATGTAACTGAAAGTCTTTTTGGACAAACAAAATCGGTGATATTAACTCCATAAACTGAATATATGGAATTGCACATTCAAATTGCAATTGATTGATACGATACAATTAATCGTACAATTGAGATTACTTATAATGTAATTGTGGGAGGTTGGATACAGTAAGATCTTCACCGTGGGTACCATTCCACTGTTGATTAATTGGATTTATCTTCCAAACGTTTCTTATACAGCCTAATTCTTGGTTGTAAGAGAGTGATTATAATTCAAGTGAAGCCTTAACCCCCTTTTCATTTTCTCATTTTTTCCGTAGGTAAGCGCAGCTCTACCCAGAGTTAAACAAGTAACATCTGTTGATTTGTGCATCCAACATTCTAATATAAACATAGTAGAAATTTGGATGAAAAAATTGCACAGTTGAACACACACAAAATATATAGAAAATTTAGGTCTTTACACATATTTGGCACGACGATATAATCTAATAAAGGCGATGGCAAAACTAGAACAACTGTGCTACAGGCGATTCAAATCAACAGCTTTCAACATGGCGGGGGCTTAACAATCATTCATAGCAGCTAAGGATGATCATGAAACAAGTAAATATCAATCGAAATACGAATCAAAACAGGGCGGGGGCTTAAAAAATTAAAATTGAAATAAGCTAAATCAACGAAGTTGTGCTAACCTTAGCCCTCATGTCGGCCGAAAATGTTCACTGAGTTAATCTGTCTATCAATTCGTTTAGAAGACGCCGCCGAATCCTATAGAAGAAATGGGTTGAGAGACTACTGGTTCGATATTTATGCGAGGGTAACGCAACCCTAAACAGGGGTCTTTTAGTCATTTCTTATTATTATTATTATTTTTTCTTTTTCTTGTCCATTAATTTCATTTTCATCTAGTTCCAAGTTCCAACATTTCATAGCACAAACAAAGCAGATACAAAACAAATTTCTTTTTCAATCGAGTTTGCTTTGCTCAATTCTCTTCCGTTGTCAAATTTGATTCACCACTCTCAAAAGTTGTTTAGAATAATTGGTTTTAATTTAAGAGCTTGTTTCACACGAATTTTTCTAAAATCATTTTTTTTAAAGATTATTTTTAACTATACATTTCATTGAATGCATAACTTTTATTCACCTTTTAATCACGCATAAAAAAAAAAAAAAAACATTCACTTCTGAATTTGTGCCAAACAATCTCTAAATATGATAATATCACACGAGTTTAATTGAGTATGCCAAAAGTTGAGCAATATCCCACATTTGGATTACATAAAACAAACACATAAAATAAAGTACTCAACTTTATCCATTATGAGGGTATAAATCATATCGTTCTTGATCAATGTTGAGTAATTCTATTCTTATAACTAGTGATAAATATCATATTCGTCCAGTTTTAAATAGTCCGTCACGCTTGGACTTTGCAGCGCACTCCCAAATCTAACCGTTTCTATTGGTAGACATTTTTAAATAGGTTCACACCCCCATACGAATCAGGAATACAATATCTTTCCACTTAGATTACCTGTCCAAAACAATCCTCAACCTGACCCTAGTATCTCGACTTGGTTTTACATCCCAAGTCGATATTCCTACCTTTTAATTCATTTCCTATCAAATGTAAAGTAGCGATCATGTCAGATGAAAATCACTATCGAGATTCATTCACCACTGAAGACCCATTAAACATTCTCAAGATTGATAATGAAAAAAAGAAAAAAAAAACACTTTGACAACGAGATTAATACTTGCACATGTCTTCAATGGCTCAAAGCGTGTCCTCTTTGATTTCATCTATAATTAAGGATTTTATTCCTGAGTTGAATCCATCTCTAGTAGCCAAGAACTACTTCCATTGCACTTGGTCACCTTACTAGAGGTAACCCTACCATCCCTTCATTGTAATTTTCGAAATTAATTACTTGTAACTTAAAAGGGTAAAATATAAACAACTCCTCGAAATTCGGCGAGATACAAGGCCAATAATCTCGGCCACTTCCAGTCTACTTGGCATCACTTGCATGCTGGAACACACAGTAGATGCAAAGGTCATCAACCAGAAAAATATCAGGTGACTTTTTGCACTCCAACGATCTAGTCAATGGTCGAACGAAAGAGAACGTGTGCTAGAGATGGTTGAGGGAGACCTGGCTAGGGTTAGAGTAACATTACCTTGATTGTAAAATGAACTCACCTATATAGAGGGAGAGAAATGGACCAAAATAGAGTACGGAACGGGCCCATTCCCAAGCCTCCAATTGACATTATCGATGCACCTCTCTTTGCCAGTACATATCATGTAATTTATAGATACAATAATAGTTCCCAAAGTCTAAATTGTACACTTTTGTGGGGTCGAAATTTAAAATATCAGTTATTGCTTATGCGAGGGTTTATGAATTGCCTCGAAAATGTGATATGTTATGAACAAATGAATATTTATAAATAAATTTCAAGATATGAAGACTTATAGATAACCTCTAGAATATGAGTCGCTCTAAAAAGTGAGGACTTACGAACTACTTCTGAAATATTTGAATGAGCCTGAATTTCCTCGAAGAGACGAGACTTCATAGATAGCATTGATAGATGTAATGTTGAGGGCTTTTCATATAAACTTTGAAGATATTGGATTTTACAGTTAGCTTCGAAAGATAGCTATCACACTATGACTTTCCAAAATTTTGGTAGGATCTCCTTCGTAACATGAACTAAACCAATATGATATAAGGATTAATAGTGGAAAATCTCTCTATAAACGTTTTCATTTGCGATATTATCCCTTATCTATTGAAAATCTCATAAACCCCCATATTTGAACCTTTTGCGTAAAAAAACTTCAATACTGTCGAGATCCTTTAGATTTGTCATTAAAAACAGTAAAAAGTGTCAAAATTAAAAAAGAATAATTACAATTCAATGCTCAATTTTTTTATTTTTTTTCCAAATTAAATCCAAATTTTTTATATGTGTCGTCTATAATCACAAATTTTTAAAATTTTATTTTCCACTCCACCCGATTTCATCTTCTTCCCCTAAAATAAAAAATCAAAACATAACCCCAACAAGAGAAACACAAACAGTCTTGTGCGGACTCTGCGACGTTGAACAACTAGACTGATTTAAATAAGGATGCATGCAAGACTAGAGCTCTTTTTTTTTTTTTAATCAACAATTTGTACTATAGTTGCCAACATATTCTCATTGACAACAATGTCTACAACTTCTTGGTTTTGTATTGTCACTGGTCCTCAATCGACATATTGCATCCATTTGAAAGTTTACAACACACTTTCTCAAGATAATATAGATAAAAATATTGTATAGAATTACCTGTGTTGCAAAAAACCTCGTATATAATCTTGAAAAATTTGCATTGATCCGGAAATTTCTAAACGTATTTTGTTTGGATAAACAAGAAGTTACAAACTATGATCTAAATATTCACTAGTTGTACAACAACTAAGTTATTTAGAATAAAATGAGATCCAAATGTATCAGCACGGCAAACAATTAAGAGCAGCAAAGAAAAACTTGCAGGTGTTGTATGGCTTCCATCCTCAAAATTCTATTTTTTAGATATAAAACATAAATTTTAATGAAAATTACAAATGTTACAGAAATAAACTGGTTTCACATAGTCAATGTAATGTCTTATTGCTATTCTGTCAATTGTAATCATCTGGTGGTTCCAAATGCACACATGGAATATCCATCTACCGCTTCTTTCTTGTCTTCAATGTCGGAAAGTTGAAATAATAATGTAACATGTGAAAGCAATGTTTCAATTCAGAAATGAGATCTAATCTATTAGAGCTTAATATTGAATGTTTTGAGATGAATTTGAAAATAATTATCTAACCAAACCATTGAGAAACTTTGGTTCATCTTATGCAGTAGAAAATTCTTCAAAGAAATCATAATGCCAGTTGTCAGACTAGTATGCTTCAAATATGGATTTATAGATGCAATTTTACAAGTGATCTTAATCTCTCGTGATAGAGGTAAGGGGCTAAACATATGGGAAAGAAAGATTTGCTCAACCTTATTGATCCCCACATCGAACAAATAACATAATGGTATGAAATCACACGACTATGCAATGTTATGCCTCCAACGAACAACACACAATATGGATAGATTACAAATAATGATATGTTGGGATCAAGTAAGTCGTAATTAGATTCATTAAACATCAAAATACAAAAATCTCGATGTCATCCCTACCATAACACGTTACACGTGTGTACAATAAAAAAAAAAACCATTCGTGAAACTACATACATTGACATCGCGTGAATGAGTAGTGTTGCTTTTCTATTGAAGCTTGCATGATAAGATACATTTCACTTTTAAAATCAAATAAGAAACATAACAATATATTATGTTCCACTAAATTTTACATAGATTGAACATGAAAAAAATAATCCTGGACAACAAAACTTGTGTTCACTAACAAATGGAGAGTTGAATAGAGCTCATAAAGTTTACAGTTGTGCTTTTCTGGATAATGAAACTGAAGCACATTATAAACATAATGTGGTATGATAAAATCATTTGAAACTCGAAGGTCCACACAAAAAATGCTGAATTTATTTAAAATCAGAAAAAATGTAATTGTGATTGTAAATCCTTGTCCTAGAATTCTCAAAATGCATTATAACAAATAGGGTGTCATTCTTCATCCACACCATGCATGTACAGAAAGTTTTCATGCCCTCTTCAAAGGTTTTTTCTTCCAATAATTCATCAATTTTGAATTCTTTTTTCTTTTAGCTATAACACTTCTCAACATGATAAGGCTTCTTTGACCTTGAAATCCCTAGCTCTGAGGAATTTAAGGAGAATTACATAGCTTCTTTCGTCAGTCAGAAGTGGGATTTCCTAGATGGAAACCTCCTCTGTGCTGGTGCTACTGCTAATGCTGTTGTTTCCTCCTTTGGCTTTTCTTCCTTCGTCGGAGGGGGTAAACTTCACTGACTATTCTTTCTTTACATATGATGGGAATGGAAAATTTTGGGATAGAGTGAATTTCAAATTGGATAAAGACGATTTTGTGAATAGTTGAATTGCACAAATTTGGGGATTGGTAGCAATGATTGTGGGATTTATGATATGGACGGTTTTGTTAGAGCAATAAATGCCCTATAATTTGATGTTAATTATTTGGAGTGAGGTTATTTTTTAGATTTCATTTTTACTCTAATATTACAGTACTTTTTGAAATAAAAAAGAAAAAATTCTGAATATTTTATTAAAATGAGGTAGGTGGTGTAATTTCCGCAAAAAATTAAAAAAAAAAAATTGAAAGAGATTGAATTGGACCCAAAAGTTCAGTGCATGCACCTCATTGGGCTCCGCCCCTGCCTGTGATGCATTAAGATTCTCTCCAGCATTAGCCATGGCAACATTACCAATCTTTCAATGTTTTAATTGAATTGGTTAAGTATAAAATTATGAAAAAGTGATTTATGTGTCAATTTTGATCAAATATTCGAATGTGATCCGATAGTCAAATTATGAAAATAAATAAACTGACTTGTTCTACTCGTTGAGTAGATTATCGTTGTATATTTGAAATCTCAAAATCAATTCCGGATAAATGAGAAATTGTGATCCAAAGTTTAAAGGAATCGGAATTTTGCATGTGAGGTTGTCGCTCGAGCGACAGGCCAGTGACATTTCACTGCATCACGCCGCTCGAGCGACACATGGGCGGTAGGGGAGCAGTGGAACGAGTCGCATCCCTTCATTTAAAAGTCGAGTTTTGGGGGTGTGTCTCTCCAACTACACCCCTTCATCTTCTATATATATGACCATAGGGCGTTCATCATTCATTCCATTTCATATTTTACACTCTGTTTTGCTTAAAAATACTTTGTAAAAGTAATTCCTTTTTGCATCAAAGTCATGGTTATGGTAGAAAAGAAACTCCGTTCGAGTTCGTTGGCCTAAGTCATTTTGAGTACTCCTGTGAATGGATGTAGTCGTATTTTGGGAGATGATTGCCTGAAAATCGTTAATACTGATGCGGGCCAAATTTATCTTAAGGAGAAAGTGTTTTCACTTGCCTTGAATTTCGTTTTTCCTTTGTTTTCTTTTTCTAACTTTGTTTTTTTAAAGTTTAATTACGCTCCTGCGAATTAAATTTGAATATTTCCTTATCTTATTGTTGGTAAATGTATATGTACCGCCCCTCCAACAATCTTAGGATGAATTTTTGATGTGCATATTATATTATATAATTGCAATGGAAATCATGATATTGCATAGACAATGTATTTTCATATGTTCAACAATTTGGATAAACTGAAATTTATCAGAGGCTGTCCATATATATTTTCCATGGTGAGTATCTCTTTAGTTCATCGAATTTGCATTGTGTCCGTTCAAATTATGCATTGAAGGCAGGTAGTTGGTGATGACTAGAACTAATTTGCTACTTTGAAGTAGTCTTTTTCATGTCTTTTCGACAGTTTAAATGAAAGGGCACGAGTTCATTGTCTTAATGTCGTTTAGTGTAAAATAGATTTTATGTTTTATATAATGTCATGTATGCTTCTTGGTATGTTTTCACCGTCAAAAGCCAATAACATGACTAATGTTGAAAGCAAATTATATGAAAATGATCTCAAAGGAATGTGTTTCTCTTAATATTCAACCTTGTAAAACCATTCTGTGACGTTTGGATATTTATATGTAGGTTAGGGAATGAATGGGTCAGACAAAAAGCCTTTAAAAAAACAATTAACTGTTTGGTAATTGGATTATGAATCTGATGTTTTCACCACCAAAATCCAATTACAGGACGAAGGTTGAAAGCAAATTATATGAAGATCATCTCAAAGGAATGTGTTTCTCTCAATATTCAAGCTTGTAAAACCGTTATGTGGCGTTTGGATATTTATATATAGGTTAGGGAATGAATTGGTTGGACAAAAAGTCTTGGGCGACAAAATTTCTGTTTCTGATGCTCGAGCCAAACCTTGACGACAGTCTAACGAAAATTCGCACCCTTTTACCTTCTTTTCCATTCTCGAACCATATACCTAAAATATCATAACTTTCACTAATTGCACACCACTTCTTGACTTTTTACAATATATCAACTTTCATTTTTTTTTATTCACGGACTTACTAATTATATTAAATACCTAACAAGAAGTAATTCTTTTTTCATCAAAGTAATGGTTATGGTCGAGTTCATTGGTTTAAGCCATTTAAAGTGCTCTTTTGGATAGACGTGATCGTTGTATCTTGAAAGATGATTGTCGAAAAATCGTTGTACTGATACGGGACAAATTTATATTAAAGATAAAGTGTCAAACAATTGCCTCGATCAATCAAATCACTCGCATTTCCTATTATATTTTCTGATTTCTTTGAATTTGAGATTTAATTTAAGAAAAACTAACTATTCTTTATAGGGCTGGACATGAGTCGGTTCGGTTCGATTCTCTTCAGAACCGAACCAACCCAAAATTTTCAGGTATTTAATAAATGGAACTGTCGGGTCCAAATATAATTATGGAACCGGTTCGATTCGGTTCGGTTCGATTCCGTACCATAATAAAATTTTTAACATTTACAGCAACACCAGATAAATACAACTAAGACATGTTCATTCTTAATTTTTACAAATTAACGTAGCCCCATATAAAAACATATAAATAAAAAGCTGTTCAATAAAATTAATTCAATGTATGCAAATACCAAAAAGTAGATACTAATATTAAAACATCGATGATCCATATCAATAATTCATTTGCTCCAAGCGGCATGCGTAAAGAAAATGAAATATAAATTAAAAGTTATAAAAATAAAATATTTTTAAATATTGGTTATACTTACCAACTATTTGATTTAATCATCAATTACTTGACTTGTCATATTAAAAAACTCTACGAACATAATTGAAAAAACACAAATAAACTAAAAATTGTTATAAAAATAAATTATTTTTAAGTATTGGCTGGTTTGTTTAATTAATTTGATAATTTGTTTAGAAAAAATTAAAATAATTTAATTAATTCAATATAAAAATTAAAGAAATTATTTAGATTCGGTTATTNAATTGAAAAGGTACAATTAACAAACACAAAAAAATTAAAAATTATTCAACTAAAAGTTATAAAAATAAAGTTTTTTTTAAGTATTGGCTGGTTTGTTTAATTAATTTGATAATTTGTTTAGAAAAAATTAAAATAATTTAATTAATTCAATATAAAAATTAAAGAAATTATTTAGATTCGGTTATTCGGTTCTTGGTCTAGAATCGAGAATGAACCCAAACTCATCGGTTCTCAATTCAGATACCCGTTTGGGTATTTAACTTATGAAGAATCGCTTGGTTCAGAAGTTTTGTCCAGTCCTCATTTTTTTGATTATAGGGAATGTTTTTTTTTTTACTGAAGAAAGAAAATGATTAAATCCGTCGTCACGTATTTGACTTCAGTAGTATCATTTCGTTTTCTCAAATCCTATTTTTGTAAGTCGAAACTGTGTTCTATACTGCGCACATATAAAATAAGTTTTGAGAATAAAATTCATGCACATTATCGATATAATATCCCCCAACACGTTTTACATCCAAATGGATTTCATCCCCCAAAAAGCGAGCATGATCGCCATACACGAATCTATAAATTGCAGATCATGAAATATTATTGCTTTGGAGCTTGAGTTGAAATGTTAAGAAAATATGTAAACAATGGAAACACGAGCACCTGTTAGAACAGCTTTTACCATGCTACACGATAAATAATCAACATAAAATATATACAATAAAAAATGAGCAATGCTACACTTACAGATAAAATGGAGAGTGGGTAGTTTCACAGACACTCACAATACAGCTGGGGGTAGGTTTTTTTTTTCATTTTTTTATTCTGGTGGACCCCACACATGTGAGGGGTTGTAAAACTTCTGTAAAAAAATTTCTGTACATTTGGAATAATCCATAAAAAATGGGTCTTTAAGTTGTATACAGAATCACCGCCTGATCCTGTTCCAGTAGGATCACCTATCTAGGCAGTGAAATCTTTTTGTACAGTATGAAAGAGGCAGCCATTGTAATATTTAATCCTGCATCAGAAGCAGAAAAAANTTCTGTACATTTGGAATAATCCATAAAAAATGGGTCTTTAAGTTGTATACAGAATCACCGCCTGATCCTGTTCCAGTAGGATCACCTATCTAGGCAGTGAAATCTTTTTGTACAGTATGAAAGAGGCAGCCATTGTAATATTTAATCCTGCATCAGAAGCAGAAAAAAAAAAAACAAATGTATTATCTAATGTAATTTGCTGCAGATAAATTTTATTATCAATAAAAAAATGCAAGGAATATACAATAGAAGAAACAAAAGTTAGAAGATCAAATATTCGGCTAAATGTGCTTCCATGAGTGGACTAGAGGTGGCAAACGAGCCGAGTAGCTCGTCAGCTCGGCCGCTCGATTCGTAAAAAAAGAGCCATGAGCCGCTCGGGCTCGTCAAAATTTTATTTTATTATTTTTATTATTTATTTATTTTTTTAAAGTCTAGGTATAGTTAAATTTTTTTTTTTTT
>CAIGRN010043769.1:0-14065 GCA_903798345.1 Fraxinus anomala
CAAATTCTTGGCCTTAGTATTTAATAATAATTTTCTCGTATCTTCTTCATTGTATTCCTTTCTCGATTTAGGAATATTTTGATTGGGGTTTACCGTCAATCTTAATAGCCTTTGTAGGCACATATGGACAATATTCAATTATTTCTCAAATGTTGTAATCAATAGATTGAACATAAATAATCATTGTAACCTTCCAATTATTGTAATGTGTTCTATCAAAGAAAGGGGGTCGGTTTGTAGAATGCCCCTCAAAGTTTTGAAAACTGGTGTTAGCTATAACTCAAGATTGTGAAATCTTAAAGAGGTGAGTACCGAGCTCTGATACCAATTGAAAATCCAAGATAGGCTAACCAAGAAGGGGGTGAATTGGTTATTAAATTTTTTTCGTTAATTACTCAAGATTTTAAACTAATGAACATATAAAAGATAAAGAAATAAACTAAACACAAGTAAGCACGTAAATGAAACGTTATGATCATGCACAAAGTAAAAACGTTAGGTAAAGGGAGTTAGAGAGTGCAAACGATATAATATAGAGGTTCAATCCAATGCAATGATCTACGTCCCCCGTTACTAAACTCTCCGGCACGAGCAATCCCTTTTTTACTATGTTGATTGACTTATGGTGCAATCTAACCGTTTACAACGCTTCCGGTGACTTACAACCAAATAGCACCAATCCTTTTACAACATTGAGCTTTTCGAGACCTCAACACGACCCACACTATTGAGATTTACGGGACCTCAATATGACCCACAATTCAAAATGAGCTTACAAGTGAATTTTTCTCTTCTTAATGAGTAAAATGTTCAAAGTTGAGAACAAGAAGAGAAGAATGCAAACACTTTAATAGATGGCAATGAATATGGCTCAAGTATTTGATTTGAAAAACATTGATAGAAATTGATTTTCTAAGTTTAGAATGATCATGAGTTTTTAAAGTATAAATCAATTTATGAGGATGAATAAATAATGAGGATCAATTATNAAATAATGAAGATCAATTATTTATTCCAATAAATGCTCACTTATTGCTTTAGAAAAGATTAAAATTGAATGCAAAGTGAGTTGGTATTTATAGGTGAAAAAAGTCAAAAACTCTGCCAAACCGGATGACCCTTACTGGACGTCCGGTACATACCGGACGGTCAACTAGCCATTTGTGTCAGAAAATCAGAACGGTTGAATTTTTTACCGTTGGCTGCGAAACCACTATATCGGACGTCCAGTACAACCGTTTTACGTTGAAACGTACTCGTTTTAATTTTTAACACATGTAAGTGCTCGAGTGACGTTTTGAAAATATTTTTCAAGGTGATATTTTTACCTTTTGAAAAATAGTCTTTATGCAAACATTTTTGTATCATGATTTTCCGATCGAAAAATCAAAACTTGAGCTCGTCTCAATTCATTTTCAAGTATTAAAATATTTTACCTTTATATATGATTGTACAATGTCTATTCGTCTTGACTTTGTCGTACTTTTGACTTGTATCTTTTTTTGCTTCTTTTGCGATATCATTCTTCATAGCCTCGATTGATTGATTTTGTTTCCACGTTGATCGTTGTATGCAAATTGCTTGGCCTCGAACTTCATGTCATCAATTTTATTCATGTGCAATAATTACTATGGACACTTGAAATCATTTTTTTAGTAATAAATATAATTTGTTTGTGATAATCAAAACGAGACGTCAATCATAGGTCAACATCTCCTTGGTAAGTTTTGCCTTGGGATTTCGCCTTGATGATGGTTCTCCTTGGCGCTATTAGGATTGCTTCTAGTGGATCTTGCAGCTTCCCGACATTCGCACGTGTCGTCGCCGTAGAAGCGGTGAAATGTGCAGTATGGCTGTGGTGCCTCCCGAGGCATGTTCCTTGGTCATCCGCGTCTTCCTCTATTTCTAGAGGTTGAGGGTCTCCCGGGGTTTCTGGTTGTGGTGTTATTGTTGGGTCTAGTGTTTTCGTAAGCTAGTGTTGGTACCGCATTCAGAGTGGCTATAGCCAATGCCTGTCCCAAAGTGGGAGCCACTGCATGTCCAACCTGGGTCCACTGCTGGCTTACAATCTGCGAAGTGGGCCCCCGCCGATCTACCTCTGAGACGGGGGAGCCTTGCTCTGCCCGGTTTCGGTGATCAATCATTTCTTCATTGACAATTTCGATTTTCATCATCTCCACCAACTCGTCGTAGGTAGAAGGATTTTTACACCCGGACATCCCTCTAAAACAAAGTATTCTATTCAACCCACCCTTCGAAGCTGATAGAGCCTCTTTGTTTGTGACTTGCTCGCAATAGATTATTTCGTCGGTGAAGCGGGCGAGGTAACTTTTCAAAGTCTATGACTTGCTCGCAATAGATTATTGGTTCAAGAATGCCTTCTTGAGGTCTGGCCAGCTCCTGATGCTGAGAGGCGCCAACCTGTCGTACCACACTTCGGCTGCACCACTAAGGGTCAAGTGGAAGGCCCTGTATTTAAGGGCAGGAGAAGCTCCTCGCAAGCTCATTTGTATTTTATACTTGTTCAGGTGTTTTTTTAGGTCACCCCTTTCTTCATACTTGGGGATCTTAGGAGGAACACGGTTTTGAGGCATGGGAAAGCTACGAAGCTCCCTAGAGAAGGGAGGTTTTCATCGTCGTCATCGAGCTCGTAGGATCGGCACGGCTCGTCAGAGTCATTCCCATCTTGCAAGGGGCGAGGTGGTCGTAGGAAAGCTCCACCTTGATTCCCCACCACTAGATTTTCCCTATCCCGCCTATTCCTAAGCAAAGGGACTTGCACCTCCTGGCTTTGTACTCGCCCTTGGGGATGAGTTGTTGCATGAACGGACTGCTCCCTATTTCTAAGTGTTCGTCCGATCCGGTCAAACACACTTGCGGACCTTTGAGGGTGTTCTTCATAATCTGGGGGAAAATTCTCTCTCCCAACCTGGACGCTATCAGCAGGAGCGGCCGTGTAGTTTGAAGTGTCCATTCCCACTTCTTTTTCAACTGGAGTTTCCTTTTGCAGGCTCTGATGAGTTCTCCGACTCGATTTCGCTTCGGCTCACTGGCTCGGCCTTGCGGGATTTTGATGAGCCTAGAAACTGCCTTGATTTTGCACTTGCATGAGGAGTTCCTGCATGGCTTCGTTCTGGGCCGCGATGTTCCTCATGTCCGTGGCCATGCGCACCACTTCGGCAGTCAGTCGTGTGGCAGTTCTTCTCTCTACGGTGTCGATGATGGGGTTGTTGGTGTGTGACATTGTTCCGAATTATCTATTCTTCAAAGATGTCCCTTACTCTCCTCAGATTCACTTCGTCGTCGCCCGAACTCATTGGTTTGCAAGTTTTTTTCCTTAAATGATGGGAATCTGGGCAATGATTTCCATTTGCTCCCTTTTAAAGGACAACTTCCTTTTTCAAGGGGGAAAACCAACCAAAAGGTTTCGATAGGCTTTTTTTCTCGTGGGGATGCTCGTGGTTATAATAACGTTTCCCACAGACGGCACCAATCTACTGACCCCGAAAAATGGTTCCGACATGTGGCAAATAGAATAAGTCTTCACGTAAGCTCCTTCTCCACGTAGGTTCCTTCCTATGCACGGTAACACACCGTTAATCACTCGTGGTCTTTTTCGGTAGGGGTGGAAGCGGCCGCGAGCACTCGACGGTCAAGTCAGTATTTCAGTCAACCAGAAGCGGTGTCCCGCGGTGAAGTGATCATCGGGACATGGTTGAGAATGTGTGTAAATAAAGTGAAAGATTTTAGAATTAAAGACTAGAGTGCCCAGATTCGAATCCCCCTATTTACCATTGTGTGGGGGTATTTATATTAGAGAATAGAAGAGGGGAACCGTTGGATGAGGGGACACGTGGCTTTAGATCCTGGATACGTCATCCTTTCATACACGTCAATCTGTCCATCCATAGGTCGACGGGCATTAAATGATTTCTGACATTGCAACTGAGTTGACCGTTTAAAGTCTGTCACGCGTCCCATCAATCAGTCAAGTACTTGACTTTGGAGAGATCTCGTAAAAGATGAGGTGTGGCGAGGTGGACTGTGAGGCGTAGCAAATGCGGAGTATGGACCTTTGCATTTGCTGTAAGTGGCGGATGAGTTCGGTTCTTCTACGAGGTGCGGCAAATAGTGTTTCAGTTCGGAGTTATGAAATCAGTTCGTCCGAGATAGATTCAACTCGTCTGCCACGTGGCAACACCAATTCAGTTTGACCACTAAGTGGCGAATGGGATGGATAGACGAGGTGGAGGGCCTCAGAAGGCCCATAACATGATACAATCATAATTTGGGCTATAGTATACTTTTTTTGTTATCTTGAGTTCATGATTCTTTTTTAAAATTTATTTTTTTTCCTATTTTATTTAAACAGAGCGAGTTTNGGCCTCAGAAGGCCCATAACATGATACAATCATAATTTGGGCTATAGTATACTTTTTTTGTTATCTTGAGTTCATGATTCTTTTTTAAAATTTATTTTTTTTCCTATTTTATTTAAACAGAGCGAGTTTAATATATGAACATCAATTTTATGTCAATTCATTTTAAGTATTTTCGATAATTAAATTATAGGCTCTGACATATCCCACTTATGGATCAAATATGATTTATTAAGAATTTTTTTCTCAAATTGTAATTTAATTTTGATGTTTTAATTCTCCTTTGTTCACGATTTTTAGTCTCCACTATTTTATTTCTTAAAAATTTCTCAACTCAATTTTCTTCCTCGCACAAATATTCTCAAAGTAGTAGCAGTTTTGGTATATGTATTGAAAGTGCCTATATGGAAATGTTTATTAAATGTATATAAAAAATTATATTATGGACAGAAATGAACCCAAATTGAAAATGACAGTTCAGGTTTAGGTTTGGTTCCATTAACTACCAAGGATCAGAGCGAATCCATTTACGAAATACTTGAAGTATGGTTTCGGGTATTTCAATAATCGGACCGACCAACCCAATGCCTAGGCCTAAAGCATACCATCAGCTCATTGGAAAGTTTAGATGATATCCGTTTCACTTCAATATGCAACAACTCAGGTAAAAGCAACATACAACACATGAAATAGCAAGATAATGCAAAGACTATTCAAACACACACAAATCTGGTCACTGAGAATCGAAATTCAAACAGCCCATCAACTATAGTCTAATATGTACGAACAGCTCTGCAGAACTATAACATGATATCTGCAGCTTAGGAAAAAGGTATGATTGCTACAGACACCGAGTCTAAACAGAACACAAGTTTAATAAGAAGACAAACCATTTATGGGTACCCATTCAAGTAGTAAGGATGGGAGGGAGGTAGTCGGATTTAGCACCAACAATGCGAGCCTTGGTGTCAGGGAAGAACTCCATTCCTGGCAACCCAGTGACTTCTCCTTCACTAGCAATCCCAATGGGGTAGCGGAGCAAGTGACCAGGTAGGTCGCTTTCAAGATTTTCGCTTGCATATAGATCCCAATACTTGTCAGCAATCTGGTTTACCTTACTAACACATTCCTCACTTTCTGGGCGGAGGAAAGTTTCATCGAGCATGCCGAGGTGTTCATACCATAGTGCCATCCGGAAACCGTGTACCTGACCCCTGGCTGGTTGCCTGATTGCCAAATGATATGGTTGGTATGCCCCCATGGCTATCTCAGAATCCCTTGTACCATCCATAGATCTTTGGTTGATATTGGCCGATCCAACTATTATGTACTCATCATCAACTACCAAAAGAAAAAGAAATATCAACATATGGCCTAATTCACATTAGCAGTTCATCTCTACAACTCACTTATGTCTAAGTACTCTTCATGCTTTTAGGATTGCAAACACGAGCTACCACAGCGTCAACAGCAATACAACGGAAACCAATCTCTAGTGGTTCTATCATAAATATATGTAAAGTTGATGTGCTCACGTGTAGTAGCTATTGCAAGACAAGGAAAATATAAAAGCCTAATAATGACAAATGATTTATGCATTGAACAATGGAAAAACTTTTGCTGCAGCTCCGCACATTAGACAGGTTTCATAGTTTAGAAGATGGATTAACAGATCATATTTTAGGTTTAAATATAAAAAAATCTGGGATTTCCGAGCACATCTAGCCCCTATTTGATGGGATTAAAATCATATTTTTAGTAGATTTTCATAGAAATTGATGAAATGTGTGGTTGAAAAGTTGTGGGACCCTTTAGTTAAAATTAATTGTTGACTTTGACTTAGATTAAAATTAAAATTTTTATTTTTACTAAACAAGGACATAATTACAAATCATATTTTAGGTTTAAATATAAAAATATATTATTTCTACAAGTACATCTAATTACCCTCAAAATCCAGTACATACCTATCATCATCTTGGCATGAACGTAGATCATGAAACGTCGAGCCTCCTGAGCTTTTAGATAATCTGAATCAGGTTCTGGTTGTTCTGAAGGTTCATATTCACCACTCTTCTTCACCTCCCGATTTCCAAGGCAGAAGAATGTCAGGTAATTTCTAGGGTCCTCCTCAATGCCCTTAGCTTGAAGGGCCTGAATGATGTCTTTATACATCATCTCCATTGTCCTCTTCTGCCAATCTAATATTGCCTGAACTGACGCACTCTCTGGAATTCCTTCGGGCCACATTGGCACCACGATATACACAGTGAATCTTTCCCCAGCCTCAATCTTACTCACAATCTTCAAGGAAAGTTCCTTAGGAATAAGATGCAGAGCTCCAATGTCCTCAACCTTGATATCATTACAATCCCAGCCAAAACTACTTCCCAGAAAATACTGATTTTCAATATATATAAAATTCTTTGCTCTACGTATCGCATGAATATATGCATCTTGAATGCTTCGGTCAATTATATTGTCCTTCCCACTGACAAGACCTGCTCTTGTTGCCTCCTCGGGCGCATCCGGGAATCCAAAGGCAGCCCCACCATCAATAGATCTGAATAACTGAACATTCCATGTCTCATGGTCATCTGGATACGTCACTGGAGATGGAGGAATAATAATTTCATTAAGCTCTCTCAAGTTAAGTAATACATCCTTCCCTCCTTGTTTCTTCCATCTCTGCTCAAAATTAAACAGAACATCCCAGGCAATTGGTCCTTCCAGTCGGGAATGAATATCGTGCCAAGGCTCCCTTGGCCCACCTTTTGTGATTGCAGCACCAGTATAATTAGGCTGATGAAAGTCATCATGGTGTGCAGTATCCAATGTCCTGAAAAGTGAATGGAATGGAGTATCATACCTTCCATCGCAAAGATCAATACCCCCCACAAAACTCACAATCCTCCTCTTCTCAGATTCGGCACTAGGCAAATCACTGTCCACCACTACAATCTTCTGGTGATGAGTGAACATGGTGGATATTTGCAAGTCCTGAACAAAGCTTCCACCATCATCTGGATTGCGTGGGCATAAGACACAATGCACATCAGTACCTTGGAAATAGTGTTCGGTATCTTCATCATGGGTAGCCATCAAGCCATCTTTCTTCAGCAGACCCACAGAGGTTCTGTCATCCCAAATAAGCATAAGAACCTTGACACCTTCACTTGCTTTATTTTTAAGCATCTCACCAAGAGTGATGTCACCTCCTGGTTTTTGCCTCCTAGAATCCCTTATCAAGGTGATTTCGGTATATACGGACCAGCCGGTGATGTAAATGAAGTGCTTAGCATTAGTGATTGCCTCAAAAACGTCTTCCCAGCATCTGTGGGGCTCGTAATACTTCCCTCCAGATAGGGGGATTTGTGGAACAAATTTTTCTGGCACATGAGCATCTTGGTACAAAGAAACCCGACATCCAGGTCTTTGAGAAAAGAAAGTATAGGGAACCCCAGGATACTTGGAACTTTTAATTCCACGACCCCAGTTACGGTCTCTAGAAACATCAAAAAACTGTAGCTTCACATGGATCTTAGAACCTTCACGTATAGGATTCTTATCTTCATCCAATATCTCAACCCACCTATCCACTTCTTCCCCTTCCAAGAGTTCGTCAACTGGTACATAAGCTCTTCCAATTAAAGTTGCACCAATAGGATTATCGTCTTTAACAGTAAATATCACATTTGAAGCCATATGAGCACAGTAAATGTGAAAAGACTCATTCCAATTCGGTTTGTTAGGTTCATTTTCAATCGTTCTAGTTCTGCCAACTCTTGCCTTTTCTAAATCAATAGTTGCGTAAATTTTAGGAGTCCCTTTACCAAAACCAACAGTCTCCTCAATGTTCTCCATCATCTACAAAAATATTCCAACTATGAGAAGTATCGTTGGAGGCAAATAGAATACTTAAATTACACCAAACAGGAATGTAGAGAATGAGTCTTCGAACAACTTTCCACATATAGAATACACAATAACATCTCTTTCAAAAACTTATTCAACTTGTAACTTCATTCACAAATGATCCTAAAGTTATACGTGAAAATAGACAGAATAAATAGAATCCAA
The DNA here is from genome assembly GCA_903798345.1 of Fraxinus anomala. NCBI lineage: Eukaryota > Viridiplantae > Streptophyta > Magnoliopsida > Lamiales > Oleaceae > Fraxinus > Fraxinus anomala. The sequence continues at coordinate 8,460 of CAIGRN010043769.1, forward strand.
TAAATGATGCATTTTGAAGTATTTCACTGCACAGAGAAGAGAAATATAGCAGGCAGCCACTTTCAAGCAGAAGAACGGAAGGAGCTCTCAGAGAATAATCCACTTCCATAAATTAACTTGACTGTTACAAAAAAGGAAATGAAAAGAAACATGGTGATAATGGCCCTAACAAATCTAACGACTGCACCTTCCCATGCCACCAGAGTTGTGTATGTTTACATATACTTTGTACAAACCTATTTGTCAGTCTATAACGAATTTCAGTTGCAGAAGATGAATGTGCACCAACTCAAAAATGTTAGATAACTGAATGAAAAGAATTAAAGCATAGTCAGTATATACTTAAATTCCTGGGCAGTTGTAGGTGACAGGTATAAGGACAACTTGCTAACCATCTAGGAGGTGATTAAATGCAAAGCTCAAACTTTTCTTCAAGACCTTCAAATACTACTAGCATTTAAAGACTGAATTACATGGTTAGCACCACAATTGTCAGCATTTATATGAAATACAATTTGGTCATAAAAGTTTCAGGAAATTTACATCTTTTAGAATAAAATAAAATAATATTGGAAAGATTTTAAGAAAAACGTACAATATAAATTTATAAAACAAGATAATGGCATCCATATATCATTTAACACAAAATATTTGAATTAGAAGATTAACTGTGGCTGTTGATCATCTAACTTTTTATCAAAATACATGATACACAAGGCAAAATGAAATAAAAACTTACCTTAAATATATATAAAGTTGCAATCAATCCAAGAAATTCAGATCAACGTTCGACGAATGAATAGTGAATCACAAATAAATATCATTCATAAAAAAGAGAAAGATACATAATAAAGTACATGAAAAAAATTCAAAAACTACTTCAAAAAAGATTAAAGATTCTTCTTGGACAAAGTTAGAAGAGAAATGAAGAACATTTGTATTGATTTTTCTTTTAAATAGAAGAAAAATAGAATTATATCTTTTCACAGGGAAATTGTCAAATTATTTGTCCGAAACCATCATAGTACCAATCTTCTAAACAGGTTAAAACGTCATGGTTTATTATTTAAGATTTAAGAAACAAGATTGTCTTCTCCTCTTTGAGACGGAGCATCTCCTTTCACGTGTTGTCTCTTCAATCTTCAGTCCCGCCCCCACCCAGCACCTCAATTATAACAATTTGAAGACACTAGTAATCAACCAGAAACCATGTATTACAAAGTTGTTGTGTTTTCCATTTGCATAGTAATCTCTCCATGCTAGAATCAGAATATTGAACTTCAGCCACCATTATTCGATCTGTCAATCAGACTCAAAACATTTCTGCAAACTGCTTAAGTATGCTCAAAAGATTAGACAACACCTTAATAGAATAAAAGAATAGCAAGATAAGTTTGTAGCAGTATATCCATTCTTTATGCTACTTATATCTTAAGCATCTAACATTTTGTTCCAATTGTGGGGCGTTTCAAGGTTGGTGGGTGCGGAAGAAATCAAATTAAATCACAGCAACTCGAGTCGGAATATTCTCTATAAAGTTCATAAATCCTTGCATATTGATTCTTAAAATCATTTGAAAATAACTAGTAGTTGATCACTACGCTTTCTTACCTTTATTCCTCAAACCAAGCTAAAAATTGTCAAACATACGTCACTTAAAACTACAATCGCAGCCATAAACATCGATCATTGCACAAATACCAAACCAACCCAAAAATAGTGAAATTCAACACAAGTCGGGTAGTTATCCAGGCCAATTTTGACATGAAATATCTACCTTGCGGAGAAAATGGCCACCCCCTTCATTGTGCAGCCTATCCACTTCATAGATCGTGGCATGAAGAGTACCATGAAGCAAAATCTGGGCCATTATTTTTAACCTGTGACAATAATCAAAAACATCAAACCCCGGCTTCAAAAAAAAATGAGTCAAACCTCATATCACACTGCAAAATTAATAGAAAGAATTTCCAGCACTACTTAGTACCATTCAAAGTCAAGTGTAGAACAAAAAACATTAAATTAAGAAAAACGTTTGTATTTTAAGAAATGAAAAAATTCAAAGCACGGAGTTGAAAAATAAAGGATCTAAGAAGCTCACAGAATGGAAAATTTCTTGAATTTATTTTGATTGGATCTTTACTAACACTGATTGGAGGAAGGTATTTTATGTGTCTAGAACTATACGCGGTGAACTGGTTAATAATTATATCATTCTCGGATCCGGATCTCTATGCTATTTGTAGATTTAATATTGCACCTCTTGGGGATGAAATCAAGAAATTGAGATTTTCAATGTAATTTTAGATTCACCATGTTCATGGTGTCAATAAAGACCTTCTATCTCATTTATTTATTTATTTATTTATTTTATTTTTTATTTTTTTTCAATTGCACAATTTTCAATAAAATAATATGCGCGTAATCTAAAAAATAAATTTCTTCATTTTTAACTATACATTCTCAATTAATCTACCGTTCCAAAATGAATTTGACATAAAAAAAAAATGAGCTCAAAATGGCCCCTAATAAGATTCACCTAATTTACCTTTCAAAAAAAAAAAAAATCACCTACTATGTTAGGATATATTGCACTGGAGGTCACTAAACCTCCACTATATTTGTAACTAGGTCACTAAACTTCAATTTGATATAATAAAAAACTATTACACTTTAATTTACAAGCAATTACATCACTCCATTCGATGGAGAAAAGAGGGAAATTATAAGGTTTTTACATATATGTAATATGCACAATTAGAGATTAATTTTGAATCAATTATAACGACAATGTGCCATTATGGAGAAACATCGATACTTAGAACGTCATAAACAAACAATTCATGTTATTGATTTTATGGATGCATGAAATTCAAGGTATTCGATGTTTTTTTTTTTTTTTTTTAATAAATCTTTTTGATGTTTACTCACCTCTAAATTATTGTACAATAATGCAAGATTGTTTTGTGTATTATATGTAGTTGATGGTGGATATAGTATTAGCTTGCATCATCGATTTAGAGGTGTAATATTATATTTATCATTTATTGCTAAAGATTGGAACTATGGAAGCAAAACTAGCAAAGAAAATGAATGCCTATCAAACAATTCCTGTATAAGCTAACTTAGTAGGCTCATTGTTGGAATTAAAATAGAGTGATTGGCTGCTTGTAAATTAAAGTACAGTGGCTTGATTGCAATTAATTGAAGTTTAGTGATTTAGTTGCATACGTGATAAACGTTTAGTGGCCTTTAGTCAAATTTATCCAATTTAATCAATTAATAATGATAGTTAAACGCTTCAAAACACGGGTTTGTATATTGGAAACTAGTGTGACACTACAAATAAATAAAAGCAAAAATAAAAAAAAAATAAAAAAGAAGTTCAAATATTAATTGATCAAAATATTTTCTATCCACACATTTATTTCATCAAACCCATAATTTAATACTCACACATAAGATAGTCTTATTGTCATGAAGTGAGTGGGGTCTTTGATGATGGAAGCTCTTATTAGGGGTGATTACGATTTTATTTGTGCGATTTATAAAAATGGTTTGAATATCTTTCAAAGCGAACAAAAGCGTGATTTTCCCTATCAAGGCGGAAGCTACAGGTTCGAGCATCATCAGTCATGTCGAATCCAATAAATAAATCAATTAATTTCTCCATTTTTATGAAAGGATGTCAGGGTTTGTCGATATAAGAGTAACATCTTTTCAACAAGTGAAAAATAAATATATTAGTTAGAAATTTCACTATAACACTTAAATTGAGGCATTATTAACGGACATTACAATACTAATGTACTTGTCTCAATGCTAGCTTAAATCAATCAATTAATAAAAGTTCAATCATAAAATTTAAGCTTGCACTTTAATTCTTTAGATAAGATCATTAAAATAATATTATAATAAATAAATTATTATCTCCTAAAGAACCAATTGAAGTCTACAGGCAAATTAAAATCTAATAAATAATATCTTAGGTAAAACTACATTTAAAAAAAAAAATATCTTAGGTAAAACTACATTTATATCGGGTGAAAGAATTGCTTTGCTTTCAAGCAGGTTTTAAATATCAAAACCTAAATTAAATCATTTTCGAGTGGGTTGATTCGATTTTATAACGGTAAAAACCTAAACCACATTAACCCATATTCATGATTTTGCTAAACCAGTTTGGGAGGTTAGGTAATAAATAAATAAATAAATAAAAACGTTTGTGTATGCTTATAGCTTAAGAATAAGCATCGTCTTTTGTAGCCAAAATAGTGTCAAGTCAGCACATGAAGGAACTAGGACTTAAAAGATAGAATGAACTACCTAAGTGGAACTCTATTTCACGTCAAACTGGTGGGGATCATGTTTGGCAAAGTTAAATTATAGTTTAAACTTATCAAACATACTTTTTATTCCCACATTTCTTATAGTTTACAATTTACTATCAACTTATTTTTCATATATTCTGTAAAACCTATTACTTGAAAAAATTTAGAAGCACTAAAAGTTGTGGGCTTATTGCTCAAAGTCAACTTAAAGTAAGTGCATTATATATGGATAGCTCCAACTTGAGTCCTCAATCCAAGCTAATCCATCCAACAAAAACAGTAAACACAATTGAAACAAGGAAAGTGCGACCCCATCAATTAGGTACAATAGATAATAATAGTCCACCCCTACTAACCTCAACAATATTATCCACATGACCGACCACCTAAGTGATCGAGTATCAATACTCATCGACATTCAATAGCAATAATTGGTTTAAATCCAAGTATTAGAGACTTAACAATCAGTTGAGATCTGTTGTCTAACTTTTGCCATCCAGTTCATGTTCATCCAATTAATTTTTGGAACAATCATTCGTTTCCCTTTCCGGTAACAAGAAGTTGGAGTAGCATCGTGAAACTGGAGAGAAAGACCGTTGGTGTCAAGTAGCAAAGTTGATAGTCTATCAATTGTAGCCTTTTTTTTTTTAGAGAAAAGAAGTAGGAGTATCACCGTGATACAAAGCCTAAACCACACATTCTCTCAATAAAATAATTTTGCATGTAAATCAATTTTTTTCTATTTTTAACCACACATTGTCCAAAAAAAAAAAAGGAGCTCAAGCAAGGATTACATCATATTTAGCCCATGTTTGGTTCAGCTAAATATTTGAATTATAATTTAAGTTAATGTCTAACAATTGATTTTAATAACATATTTCATCAACTTTCTTAAAATTTACTAAATATCCGATTTTCATCTAAGCTAAAGATTTCTAATTCAATTAAAGTGTAGTGCAATACATTAACCTAACATGGAAAGTGTGCCAAATTACCAATAAGTAGAGGATCAAAAAGGGAATTTGAGCAAATAGGCGTGCATGAAGAAAGAACAACTGAAAAATAAAGGAGGTAATTGTAAAAATGATAAAGAGGACACTTCTTTCAAACTACATTTCATGTAGAGGTGGCAATGGGCCGAGAGTACGAGCCGAGCTCGTGGCTCGTCCCTAACGAGGGTTTTGGGCGAGCTCGGCTTGTGTCCGAGCTCGCCTGCTCGGTAAAAAAAAAATTTTTTTTTTTTTTTTTTTTAACATTCAAAAATTCAAAAAATAT
>CAIGRN010043781.1:0-13808 GCA_903798345.1 Fraxinus anomala
AAATAAATAAATAAATATATATATGAAAACGTAATCCAATTCCCCCACTTCCAAATTCAATTCCATAACCTAAACCCTAAATCCAATTCCAAACCATAAACCCCAATTCAATTCCAAATTTCAATTCCAATTCCAATTCCAATTCCAATTCCAAATTCACTATGTGATAAAAATAGTACAATCATATCACACATCCCAAACCTCCAACCACACCCAAAATACTAATATTGGATGAGACTACAAAGGATCCCAAAGTGTCATCCTAAGACAATCTATGACTAACTCAAACATGGAATAAATGAAATATTAAGGAGAAGCGTCTATTTCTAGGAACATGAAAGAATGGAATTTCAGTTTTTAATCAATGTGGAATTCCTCGTTTCACTTGAATTGTATATCAAGTGGATATCTAATCTTGGATTTTTCTTGTGATATTAGATAAATTATAATTTTTTTCTCATTTCAAATTGAGCTAACTACGATATAAACAACGATCTCTCGTGTTATTTATCAACTTCTTTAAATAAACCAAACAAGAGCTAAATCTGTCATGAAATGCATTATAAATAAACTGAAGACATTTTTTGAAGACATTGGCACCAATTTTGCAACCTTGACCCATTTATATTACAACAAAAGACGTGGAAGTGGCTTATGTTCATTTTACCATCAAAATTCAACAAAATCTGGCACAGCACAAGCTTGCTACCACATTTCCAAAATTTAATCGAGCCTGTTTAATGAAATATTCTATTTTCCAAGAACTGCAATACTTGATTTCACCTGTATACCAACACAGAATAGGACTACTTTTTCCCCACCCTATAGAGCAGTATATACCGAAAATAACTATACAAAGCCATGTAATGCAGCCAACTGAGTCGACCAGTTCATAAACTCCTCCAAATCTTGAAATCACAATGGCCCTCTGAAATTTGGGTTCCTTCATGCAGCGATAGTCATTTGGGTCATCTGAACTGACAATGTCAAGTAAACAGAACTATCGGTGGACAACACTGTTGAAAGGAAAGGTTTAATTCTGTCATTAACCTGTTGATATGGACTTCAACCCCAACTGATGTGATATTCAGATGTCCACAAAATATTGCATCCAAATCAGCATATAATAGAAAGATTATGTAACAGTTTCCACCAAAAGAGCTGAACAACACAAGCTTGTCCTCGTCTCTTCTTTATGCGAAATTAACTTCAATCCTTGTCTGTTTCTCTTTATATTCTGTCAGGTTCCTTTGTTACTCAATGCTATCCCATTTTATGGCAAAACGATAAGAGCTTGGTAACTGGACAAATTAATGAGAATCCTGAAGTACAAAGAAACTTACGTGTTTCTGAGCTTAAATAGGTTCTTTCAACAATTTCCGACTTCAGAATTTCTTACAATAGATAGAACATCTTCCTTAAGCTTCTCTATTATCTGCATTAACAAAAAGGAAAAACATTTGGTTCACACGGAAAAATTGACAAATTTGATAGCATATCAAAAGTCTTATGAGGCATACCGAGCTTGAGGTCTTAGCCCATTTTAACATTGATGTAGCAGCATCCTTCAAATGGTTGTAACCCGCATGATCATAACTTAGAGAATAATCTGAATTTTCGGTTGCTTCTGCCACCCACAGGTTATTCACTTGATCTTTAGGTCTTTTGATGAGATTACGAAACACAACCTGGAAAGATTTGCTGAAGTGATATTTCCACATAAATTAATGGAAGATATGATCCTTATGATTTACAAGTGATGTTATCAGAAACCAATCTATAGTATATTCTTGAATTTTGTTGAACTGGTAGAATCTTCTGGAATTCAATTTCTTAAAACAAATAAAAGCCTATCACTCTTGAGGAATTATGCATACAACGTTCTTGAGAAAAATGGTATGACTGTGTGGTCTAATCTATGTTCTTTCTGGTTATGCAGGAATTTATTACTGGCGAAAATAAAATCAAAGCTATATCATAATCAAATATTGCTCGTAGTCCATTCGATCCTATCAACGGACTTCCCGAATTTGGTATCAAAAGACAATTGAAAGATCAACCAACTGAAAATGTAACCCCTGTTTGATCCCCCATTCTTTAAAAACTCATTTTCAACCACACATTCTAATAAAATAATTTTGCACGTAACCCAAAATTTTTTCCTACTTTTTAACCACATATTCTCCAAAAAAATCAATATTACAAAATCCATTGTCAATAAAAATGGGGCTCAAACAAACCCGTAATATATATACTTCGACAAAACTACATGAACAAGTTGACGATGAAGGATGAGTCGTGTACTTGTAAGTACTTACCACAGATCCTGCAACATTATAGTTTACTGGTGCAAATGAATCACACTCTATGTCAGGCAAGTAGAAGCTTATGGCCAACAATGTATCTGATGATTCCCTGAAAAACAATTCAGATGCCAATTCATCCGTCACAAACACCCACTGCTTCTTTTGATGAGCTTCTGTGTACACATCTCCCACATAAACAACGAAAGCAGCTATATCGAATTCACTGAACAAAATTTGTGCAAGAAACATTAGTAAAAACCTTAAAGTTATGATAGAAGCAGAACCAATTCCAAGACATTAGGAGAACGCCCACCTGGAGAGAGGAACTTCACCCAGATTTGATATTGTAATTGATGATCGTGGAGTGAAGAAAGGCCTGCAAAGAAAACTTGTCATCCATTCAATCTATTTCACACTCTCAAGCACACAGAGATCTAAGTCTAACAGATTAACTTACTCATATTTTTCAATTATTGAAGGAGACAAAGGCAGCCAATTGGTAGTTGAACCTCTTGCTTTCAAGTAAAGAGTGCCTGAATAGGAGCTGCATGGTAAAAGACCTCCAACAGCATATGCCTGCCCCTCAATCAGGTCTAGTTTCTGTCCAAAGATAGCAGGAAATTATCCCAAAGATGTATCAAGAAGCATGTAATTCGAAAAGAAAGCAAGAAGTCTGAACAGACTCGATATTCGCGTATACGCATACAAGTCAGTAGATTATGGGCCACAATTGAATTCACCTGTTTCTCAGTTGGGTTCCATATAGTTATCAAGCCTTTGCCTGGGTAGCATTTTCGTTGATGACATTTATTAGTCAACCCAACAACTCTAACCCGCATAAATGGAGTGACCTCTCTCTCATTTAGGCCAGATGCTTCCAGAGCTCTCTCAATAGATTTTTGCATATCCAACTGCCTCATTTCCTAGCATACAGAGGACATCATGAACAGAACTCCTGCTGAAGATTGTAACAGTAAGTAAAGAAACATGTCTCGGCATACCTCTAGTTTAGCTTTATAAGAAGTAAAAGAGGTTAATTGTTTTGAGCTCATCCCAGCCATTAGTAATTCTGGTTCTGCAGCTGTCTCAAGTAACTTCAAGAGTTTGGCTCCTTCATCATTATCATGGTCGTCATCACCAACAGAAACTTCTTTTTCCTTTTGGAACTCAGACATAATCCCTTCTGCAACAACAGATCGCCTAGACCCAAAGAAGAGATAAAGAATCAAGTAGAGTTCTATAGCTACATTAATTTACAAGTAGCATTTCTTTTTTGTTGTTTGCTATCAACTGATAACAATGTCTTCCATCTCATAAAGTAGTTATCCTAACTTTTCAAGAACCTTAAATACCTTACGGCCCTTTCCATACCACCAAATGTGAAAAGGGTTTATTTCTTGGGGAGGGGATTTGTGGATACACCTGTTTGGGATATTTTTAGTTTGATAACAAGTTTTAGCTATATTTGCCTCTTCTTTTTTTGTCATTAGCAGCACAGCTTTTTCTCTGCAAGTTAGCAAATCATATATGATAGGCATCATTTTTTATCTTTATCACGCATTGATGTCATTCTCTCAGTAGTGAAAGTGCTAAACATGATTTTTTTTTTCCTCTTTTAGAATCAGTTATCTTAAAGTGATATTCATCCTTCTAGTCCTGTCACTTGATTTGTTGCCACAAACAACCACCACTCCATACCCCATTCTATTTAACTACAAGAATTTACATTTAAAACAGAGGATTGGAAAAACTTTTGACAGTCGAATAATGTTGTTATTCTAGTACCACCCAAAATTCTCCTCAATTCATATTCTAAATCTTTACAACAGCAATCCAAACCTTTTTCCCCACAATTTTGGAATCACAGGAATCATTTCACGCAACTTTGGTCCATTGCCCACATATAGAAGATCCAATAAAATTATACATCTGCAATCACATAAAGCTATATAATTTTAGTCCACTTTTTTCTTCTTAACAAGTCTAACCTGTTCTAACGGGATCATATCGCTCTCATAAATGAGAATTTCAGTTCATCTATGCAAAAATATACTCCAAAAGCCTAAGTCATCCTTCTTTAGTTTATCCTTTTTGTTGGCATACATTCTTGCTCCTTATTTTATTCGATCTTGTATGGCTACAGGTTTACCATAATATTCTAATTCTCGCTACATTCATTTTTTAACGTTTTGCTCATTAACGACCCAACACTTGGTACCATAAAATAAACTTCTATCAGACCTTGCAATCCAACTTTTATGTTATCTTCCTGTCACATAGAATACATATAGTACTTCTCCAATCATCCATTCCGCTTTAGTAGGACAAATTACATCCTCTTCAAATCATCCTTCTAAAACAATCACTATATGGCAAAATATTTTTTCTGACTCCATTATTACCCTATTCCTACTATAGCTCCATATATTTCATAGTTTAATTAACTTAAAATTTAAAACATCTCAATGCACAATGAGAGACAGAGAATAAAGAATACATGACGAACTCCATGTGAAGCAACACAATGATCTTCTTAAACATCCATAATGACATTAATAGGCTCCACAGAAGCCTATGAAGCACAGATAGGAGTGTCGGTTTCAAATACATCGAATAGCAATACATCTTGGACACGTTGAGATACACGTAGTTGTGTATAATGTGCCACATGGCATGTCCTAATATTATGTTTTTAAAACTTTACTTGTCATGCAACTTGTCCTGTATGTTTCAAATTTTAATGTGCAAGGAGACAGTCTATCCAGACACATCAAGGACACAGCAGTGCATTTTTAAAACTTTGAAATATGAAAGTAGGAAAAAAATTTAACTGTTAAAACAATTGATAAAATAAGTCTGAGAGAAAAATTGAAAGAACTTTATGTCAAATTTGTTTCGTATTTATCGTATGCACCACTTATTGATATATACATTTATTTGATTGTAGAGGTGGCGGCTCGTCAAAATACGGCTCATGAGCCGCTCGAGCTTGTGACGCTCATCAAAAGACGAGCCCTTCCCGAGCAGGCTGGCTCGGCTCGTCAAAAACTAGCAGCTCGTCTAAGTTGAAGGGTTAAATTTATTTTTTTTAAATAGGTTTATCTTATATTAAAAAAAAAAGGAGCTCGCGAGCTAATGCTCGGCTCGGCCCACGACACATTGCCACCGCTATTTGATTGGCACTAGTTATACAAAGTACAACTTAAAAGTTATCTTAATAAACAAATAGATACTCCTCAAATTCAAAAGATTTTATTTGCTAACTTCACTATCAAAGCTAAGAAAGAGTATAATTTTATTGAAAAATTATTTAGTATAAAACTAAAGATGAAAAATATAACTGTAATTTAAAAGAATATCTATCTACAAGCCAATGTCCTATTTTTCTGAAAAATTATGTGTAATTGTCCATATCCATGCTTCATAGTTTTTGACATAACAGGTTTTACTCTGCAGCTAGCCATATTCCACATCATATTCACATTCAAGAAAAAAAAAGAATATATCCAAGAAAACAAATATATGTTTCTTCTAACTTATGATACTTTATATAATTGTTCAAACAGATTAAGGACCAATTTTCAGGTGTAAAAATGGAAATTTGCACAAATTTCTAAAATCATAAAAATAAAAATATTGAAGCAACAAGAAAACGTATATAACAAAGCAAGAACTAATAGAAGAAACAGGACAATGATATCGAGTGTAGTCACGTGGTACAATCCAAAACTGAATATGCATCCCAGAAATGTTAGCAATCTATGGGTCAGTTTGCATTTGCAAGTAGGGCATCACCTCTGATTATATGATTGCTGCACTTTAGCTTCCATCCTCGCGGACCTCACAATAAAGTCCCCATTGCTAAGCCTGGATGAGATATTATTCTTGTCAGACCCTAAAACATAGCAGGCATATAATAGTTAAATGATCATCAGGATTACCTTTCCCTGTAAAGAATTGGATATATCCTTTCAACCCCAACTAAAGTACTAGGAACAGATCCTCCAGTACCCTTTATGCATTTAAATGCTAATGGAACACTGGCACTTTTACCTGTGCACATGGTAAGCCAAGGCCTGAGGCAGAAGAAACAACAAATATGCTGCAGAAAGATATTACTTCATTTATGAAAAAATGCATTATAGCGTGGCAAGAACTTACAGAATCCTAATCGTTCAGCCCAATGACATCTGTAAGTTCCATTTATATGCAATAATATACTAGTTGTTTGTGATACCTGAATTTAAAACAACTTAATAAACACCTATATTAAAAAAAGATCGACAAACCAGAATAAGCTGAAAATTGGAACCAGGCAGTGACCTCAAGAGGTGAAATGGGCCCAACCCAGCCACATAATTTAGCTCCCCAGATCTTCAGATGACAACAGAAACTGTAAGCGTAGGAAATGCTGAAAATCCTCGAAGAAAAATCTAATTGTAAAAATAATAAAAATAATACGTTGTACCCTGAGCTTTTGTCCCAGAAACAACTTCCCAGCAGCAAGCTTCTTAGATAGCAGTTCATCAAGTAGAGCTTTCACCGAATACCTAAATAAATTACGAGTTAGATGTTGGACATCAATTTTGTAGCAAAAGCATTAATGTGAAGAGTTTCTTACCACCCGTCAGTTAATTCGATTTTTGCAACTGTTGCATTGTCATCGCCTTCTGACAAAACAGATTGAGGTCCAATCTTAGGGTCCCAATTTTCACCAACAGACGAAATGCAAAGTACCATCATCGAAGAAGGCGGCACATCTCCATCTAAAATTTTCTTGATTGCAGATCGATGGCCATGATTTACTTCTCTCTCATACCTGCAAGAGGATATGAAGAATTTTTCAATACATTCTTGAAGCTCTAGCCACAAAGAATAGCAGTGTGAATCTTAGGTACCTATACTTTAATTCTTCAAGCACATTAGAGACTGTCAATAGTTTTCCAGAGAACTTGGCAGGAAAGCATCTCTCATAAGATGCAAGTTTCCAGACAATCCACTTATAATGATTTGAAACCCACCTATAGTTATGGTGGAGAAAATAGTCAAATAATAAGATCGGCCGGAGGATTAATGAGAAGGCAAAGAAAGTTATAATAGATAGAAACCCATCAAGAAAAGTTATTCAATGAATATAGTAATCAATCAATTTTATTACACCGCAAGTTTTGAGCACAAACAAATTTATCTACTCGTTGCCAATTAGTCTATGTATAGCACTTCTCTCCAGATGGCAGTACAAAATACTGAAACATCAAAAATCATCTTCCAGGACAATATACCTAAAATTAATTCTGAATATGTACAGCATACAAAATAAGTTCAACAACGTTCAAGATAGAACGCTACAACATTACTCTTTAGTTAAATATTGCATGGAAGCTCCAGATTGAGACAGCATCTGGATGAAAGCTTCTGGTCCAATGCAATCTGAAACTGGTTCGGTATGAAATGTGTAATTTCCAGCAGCAGTTGGGTTCATTTTTCTGACACTGAATAGCAAATTCTCCAACTGAAGTCATATTACATTGTTGTAAGAATTAATTGCTATAGGAAGAAGATATTAGTAAAAGAAAAAATACTCTGGATGTATATCATACCTTCTTTTGGATACATGAAGGCTGTGAAATATATTCCTTAATGTACACTCGAGGAACCTGAAATGGATATCGCATGGAAACTCTTCCTTTGCTGCAGGATTCTTTCGGAGCTAGTCTGGACAAACCTAATGAAGATATGTTCCTTAGAGATTCAGAAGAAAGGTTTCATCAAGCAAGAGGTTATCTTGAGTTGAGAGCTTGACAGTTTACCATTAGGAACAGATGAATCAATTTTATGAAGAGGCGTGACAAATTTGGAAGTTCGGGGTCTCTTGAATGGAGATACAGAATTAATCCTTCCAAGTTTTCTCTTTTCACCAAAATATTGCTTGTTATCTATATCTTCCGTGACATTACTGTTCGAGATATCCGCCAGTGGACCATTTGATAACCGTTTTGTGGCATCTATCCTTAAATGAATTTCATTTTCCGAACAATCCACTCTTTCTGCAGGAAAATTATTTTTTAGTGGCTTTACATTGGTACCTTTATAAGGCCTGATAGGATTGTTATTCCTAGCCTCTGCATCAAATCTTTTTATCAAGTTATTCCCAGGACCTATTGTCTCCAGCCTACCCGACAACTGCTTTTGGTTTGAAATTGATCTTAGCGGGGATGTAAAGTTCCTCAACAAACTATTGCTATTTGATGGTCGTGAGAATGGAGTCATCTGATCATTTTCTTTATTTGAAGTATGAATGGTTTTTCCGTCTCCAAATATTGAAAATGCTGGATCAGCTACGTCTGGTTCATTTAAGAAAGAATCCAACTCGGGATCTCCAAGCAGGTTCCTTGCTCGTTGCAGCGCATCCGTAGAAACCGATATGGATCTTCCCCCTGCAGTATGGAACTTGACTGGAGGAGGTTTATGAGCAGCATCCACAAAATCTGGAGTGAATTCTTTGGACTTGCTTCTGAGTGAATTAGACTTTGCAATGTAGGGAGATATGGGAATTCTGGAAACACTACTAAAACCTAAATTAGCTGGATCCTCCATCTCTAAGGGAGATGGATTTTCACAACAAAGAAGCTGACTTGCGTTTAAGTCCTTCCCTGTCTGCTCAAAGCCATCAAAAGTCTCGTGATTGGGATTTTTTTCCAGACCTAACAATGCTTTTGCTCTGTGTAGGCCTGCAGAAGATATGTTAACCGCTTTACCTGAACCTGTCTGGAACATGGAATTTGACATGTTAACGTCATTGTTTGAGCAATTCTGGAAACCAGACCCAAAAACAACAACCGGTTTCAGAAAGCCTGTCTGGAATGTTGGTTTTGAAAAGCTATTTCCATTCTCTTTTCTATCCAATTGGCCTGCACAGTCTATTTGTTAAGAGAAAGTTAAAACCCTCCAATGTCACAATCAGGAATTAATAACAAAGAGAGACAACAATATCAAGAAATGTTCACAGAATGTTAAATACTTTTATGAGGTAATAAAATCTGTACAATTTTGACCTTTTTCTTGCTACAATCCCCCAGTACACCAATGATAGTTCGATTGGAAAAATTGATTGAGTTGCTTTAAGTTTTTTTTTTTTTTTTTTTTTTGGTTAATTATTATTTCTAGGTGTTGCTTCCTAAAATCAACATAGTCCATTCTAATAACTATTGAGATAAGAATTGTGATGCAGGTATCCAGGTATCACTTAGTATGAGATTTTAAATACTCTATACGCCAAAATTAATTTTTACATAGATGAGACACTTAGTAATTGACATTGACATTCTTTCTCACTATACCTTTTTCCTGTAATGCAGAAGAAAAACAATAGATCAACTGAATGGTATTTAATATACATACAATTCAAGAAAAAAAAAACGTAAGGTAAACATAAGAACAAAAATAAAAAAATGCATTCAAAACAATTTCCCTGCGTCAGTTGTTCTTTCTATTTAATTGATACTTACATGTGGGAAAATAATTTTTTAAGTTTCACTATTTCAAATAACAAAAATACAATATTGTATTTTTCAATTGGTTCTTATTGAGAACATATTTACCAATCCAATTCAATTACTATCTAGATCGATTTTGTTGTAAATGACTGAAGGGTTGTAAAAAGAAAATACGGATTCCTGTACATATATGACAGTGGGTTACCCAAGATTCGAACCTGGAACTATTAGGGGGTTAGAAACTTTGGCTTTAGTTCAGCCAAAATAAACTTGTGGATCAGCATGTTAGAGCACCTATGTTTCAAAATGTTATATAATTATTTGAACTGAGGAGTTATATGAAAATCAACTATAAAAGCTGTATATAGCTAGAAATAAATATTACTGTCAATGACGTGAAGAAAAAGTCAAGCCGATATTTATCAGGTAGGTGAACGAACCTAATGCTGGTTTCACCAAAGTAAAAAGGAATTTCAAAACAAATTAGATTTAGAACGTTAAAATTTGTGCTTTTCTCTGATCCAATTCATAACCCCAAATTTCAGCTGCCTTGTGCATAAAAACTAAAGTATTTATAATATTAAAGAACATAATCCTTTTATTCACCGAATCCTTAGCATCTCTAATATATTCTGACTAAATCTACGAATTCCCATTCTCAAATAGAAACAAAAAACTGGATAAAATAAAAATGGCAGAATAAATACCTCGATCATCAACCTCAATATCTACATCTCCGAGAATAGACCGTGCTTTAGCTATAGAAGACATCGTCACCGCTACAGATTTTCCGAGTCCAGTTCGAAACATGGGTGGACTCTCCGCGTTTTCCTTCCCATTCTCCAGTAACTTTGAACAATCTATCAGAAAAATCAACTTACAGTCACTAAGAAAGGAAGCTTAAAACGTAAGCATAAAATTGTAAATATAGAACTAGAGAGTGCCTTGAAGTAAGAGATCCGCCATGGAAGGGAGGCGATGTTCGATTACAGGTTCTTGAGCCACGGAATCTTCTGGTTCCTCTTCCTCGCGATGTTGATCTGAGATTTCCCACCGGAAAGTATTTCCGGCATCGACAAATATCTGCCACGTCGACATACTCCGTGAGGTTTTGCCTTATTGAGGCCCTGAGGGTTAAGTTTGAATAAAAAATGAAAATTGCTTCACTTTTTAGCTGAGAAAGCGGGAAACTATTTGAAGTAAACTCTGCCGCGCCGCGTTGAGCAAATTGTGTTTGTGGGTCCAATAAATTTGGGCTTTTTCGGCCCAAGTGACATTTTTTTCGAGGATTTGATGGAAATAGCACTTTTTAGAACTTATTCGGTAGAGATTAAAAGTCAATTAAATTTGAAAATATAGTCGTTATTGGATCTCACTCGTCTAATAAAAGTCAACAATAATGACTAATTTTTCAATTTTAATTCGATTTTAATCTCTACCAAACACACTCTTTATATTTTTTACCACCTTCTGGCTATAGAAGAAAAAATCGGTTCATTAGAAACTTTATATTTATCAAAAGTAGGGAGTTTATTTAAGCCCACAAAATAAATGAGGAAATAATTGAATTTTACTCGTGGATAGTCTACATAAATTATTATTATTATATCATACACAAGAAAATATTCACGTTAGAAATCCAATGTTTGTGAACTTGCAATGGCTAAGAAAGTCAAATAGCTGTTGTAGTAGTAATTGGAACACGTCTAATAATAATACCATAGCACGCATCGGGAGAACAAATAGTATTTTAACTATGAATAATGTTATTAATAGTTAAAACCACTTTTTGTGCATCTTTTTTCTTAGTCCCTGTTTGGTACATATTTTTTTAAAATTCATTTTCAATCACACATTTTTCAATAAAATAATATTTTTCATCATATCAATAATTTGTCATTACTTTTTAACCACATATTTCTCATCATGTCATTATTTAAAATATATTATTTTCTCAATAATATCCATCAAACACACACTTAAATAATATTTGTACTTCATCACATTTTAAATATAAATTTTGAGTATATGTTTCATTGTGTACAAAAGTGTTGTCGATAACTTTTTCTTTTCGATTTCATTTATTGGATTAATCCCCACGTACGGGGAAAATTTTTACAGACCATTACCATGCTTCTCATATGGGGGTGGCCCCACCCATGAATAAAAAATAGAAGAAAAAAAAAACCCAACCCCACTGTGCATGTGAGTGGCATGTGAATTTCACAAGTTGTACGTGTATCATCTCTCTCATTTATTTCCTTGTGATGACATAATTTATTTAGATATTTCAATTTTTAATATTTCAAGTACCTAAAATTCTTTTAAGACTTTACAATTTATTATTTCTATACACTACATGCCTCCTCAATGTGACCACGTTAACCATTTACTCCATTTTATTTTTTTTATTATTATTATTTTTTTTTTTGAGATTTTTGTCTTGTGATAAAGCGTCACCACGCTTTGAGGTGTCGTAGATTTATCAAATATAGCCCCTATTTGGTGATCCTTTTTTTGGAAAAACATTGTTTTGAAGTAAAATTTTGGAGATTGTGTAGTTAAAAAGTAGGAAAAAGATTTGAATTTATATATAGAATGTTTTATTGTGTGAATGTGGTTGAAAATAAATATGTAAAAAAGAATTTTGAAAGAATCGAAGACAAACAGGGGCATAATGTCAAAACAATTGTCCTCTCGAAAAGTTAATTCAAGTTGAAGCATTTAAACTACTGTATGGGATATTAATCATTCGATCAGACCCGACCCCAATCGAAGGCAACCCGATTAATTGCCTATGGCATCAAGATTTAAAGGGTCTTAAAAAAAAAAAAATTAACCCCAAAGACCCAATAATTTTTTTGCTTTATTTTTTGAGGAAATAACACGCACGCCTATTTTCAACTTTCCATTTTAATAATCTAGTACAAAAAAATTTCTTTCAAAAATTAGGTGTATCCCTCACTCCACCCCACATCTCACACCCACACTTCCCAAAAAAAATGTGATCCGTCTCTCTCCACTCTCTCTCTATTATCTCTATCTATCTATCTGCAAACTCGTTTAGCCATCGTTATCAAGAGCCATCCATCGCCATTCCTTCTCTTACCCAGTGGTGGATCAATCGGTGAGGGCTCCTCCGGCACTAGGCCATCCTCCATCAATCCTACACTTGGGACGCTATCATTCAATAAGAAATCCAAGAAATTTTAAGATCAATAAGTGGAACGCCTTTTTTATCTGGGCTTGGGATACTGTAGTGGATAACCATGCAATTTACATAGAGTATTGTTGCTTAGGACCTTTGCGACCGCGCATTCCATTTTGAGTTTCAGATGTGTGTGGAGGTGGCGGCGGTGGTGGTGTGATGGTTGTACAGATTTTGTAAGATTTTAGTGCGGGTGGATGTACAGATATGATATAACTGATCATGCCAAATAATAAGATCTATAGGATGATGAACTTCTGGTTCGATATAGTATTTATTTCTATTGTTATAATATTTGTATAATACAAAATAAAAGGAATTAAGTAATAAAATATTGACTCTTCTAGAGTTTTCTATCAAATTTGTAGAATTTGAGATTATATTAGTGTTAGTATCATTTTTCACATCTCTTCTTCGGGTGGTCATGGTAATTTAACTAAATATTTCAATTCACGGTAAGTACTAAAGATATGTGACACAATAATATTATCACTTTACATATAAAGTCTACATAATTTTTCTGCCGATATAACATAAATGGACAATGAGCAATTTAGTAACATCCATTAAATGTGTCCAAGTAGTGCCTAGTACAAAATAATATAAAATTAAAGGGGATCCTATCAACTTGTTCCGACCTAGGATAATAAGATCATGAGCTTGGTCTTACTTCAATGTCGAGAAACGGAAGAGAAATAGCCCACTTATTTCTCGAGAAGAGATGGGAAACATGCGCAATATCATTTGATTGAATAGTTGACCCAGCCCCTTGTCGTTTGAAGAAACCCTCCACTTCAA
>CAIGRN010043794.1:0-10282 GCA_903798345.1 Fraxinus anomala
ATTACATCAACTTCCACCGATTTGCGATGACCCACATAGATGTGTATTTCACCATCATTTGGCTTCGGTAGCTCAAGTAGCCCTGGATAGAAACACTTATGTGAGTAGTAGCACCAGAATCTAACTATCAAGTGTTTCTAGGTACTGAAACTAAATTAGCCTTAGAATAGACCAAAGTAAGATTTGTACCTTTCTTTGCATGCTAGGCGTGATATTTGATACAGTCATTCTTCACATGTCGAGTCTTGTTGCAAAAGAAACAAGTCCATTTGTCCTCTTGCCGTTTCTTTTGTGCTGGATCCTTATGAGCAGCTTCATATTCCTTTGTTCTTTTCTTGCCCTTATCCTTAGAAGTGCTTGAAGCTAGATTTATCATTTCGCTGTTTATTTTGAACCGAACCGGATGCAGCTTTCTTATTCTTTATTACTTGTCCTTAGAGGTACTTGCCAAGTGAGTAACATCAATTATTTCTCGCTTCAACCTTTCTTCCTTTTGCACACAACATGTAATGACCTCATTTAGAGACCATTTCTACTTCTGACAGTTATAACTGACCTTAAATTCACTGAATTGTGCAGAAAGTGAGATCAATACCAAATGTACGAGTAAGTCGTCAGACAGAAGAAGGGAAACATGTAGTGTAGCCGCAAAGCGGCACATGGGGGCAAAATTGGTTGTACGCGCACATGGTGCAAAATTTCAACCCGTAGCCAAATCAATTGAACTGCGCACGTGCGTACTACAAAAATCTGAAAGCAGTTTAATTTGTCATTTCTCATTTAGAACTTTATTTGTTTGATATTTTATGCTTTAATTAGGGTTTTATGAGTTGCCTTTATTTATACAGTCTCAATCTTTATTGAAAGATTAAATCAAAACAAGGTGAACTCAATTTCGAAGTTATCAAGGATTTCATTTTTGTGACGTGCAATGATATCATAGCAAGGTATGCAATTTTTATGATTAAAGGGTCCAGTTCCTTTATAACTTTGGTTCCTTTATTAACCATATTTTTCATGGGTCCCACAACTTTTCAACCATACATTTCAAAAACTTCTATCACAATCTACTAAAAATCTAATTTTAATCCCCATCAAATACCCTCTTAATAAATTATTGGGTCAAGCTTTAAAATGGGATTTT
Source organism: Fraxinus anomala (assembly GCA_903798345.1). Lineage (NCBI taxonomy): Eukaryota > Viridiplantae > Streptophyta > Magnoliopsida > Lamiales > Oleaceae > Fraxinus > Fraxinus anomala. The sequence goes on from CAIGRN010043794.1 coordinate 1,145, forward strand.
AGCTTCCTTGGGGTTGTAATTCAATCTTTTGTGGGTTTCAGAGCGATTCTTGTTATGTGGTATCACATTAGTTGGTATCAGATCTTTTTTTCTAAAATCAAAGTTATATCTTTATCTTTCCGCATTTTTTTCATCTTCTTCATTGAGTCTCCATCATTTTCTTGACTATCATCTTATTAAGTCTTTTACACCAACACAAATACTAATAACATTCAAGAATTGTTTTGTGCATTAAAATTTAGTGTATCAATACAATTTTTTTTTTCAATCTAGCTTGTTAAACGCCTTCAATTAATTTAATTGAGAACAAAGTACTTTCCATTTATGTTTAGGGAATTCTGTTATACATCGTCAATATCAAGTTCTCCATATTATAATTGACGTATGGTCAGAGTCTAATTTCTTCATCTAATTGTTTGATTGTGCAATATATGTAAAATTAATTCACTACATCGCACTGAAATAAAAGTAAACAATGCTGAGAATGAATGCATTTAAACCCTTATCCCAAACCCTTCTTTCTTTCATTAGATTGAGATGCATAATAGTCAATCCTCCTTTTCTACCTAAACTATGACTTTCAACAACATGTAATAATTTAATCCAATAAAGTTAGTGGATTAAAACAATACATAATGTCAAGGTGTGAATATGAAGTGGAAGAGATTGGTTTGACTCCTAACTTAGTCCGTAAATTCACCCCAAAATAGTTAAGGAACTCAAAATTGACAAAATATTTTTCATTCTTTAAGACATCCACAACCCATTTCAAATGCATATCATATCCATCTAGATTCCATGCAATATACTAGAATGTCATCTAAACCTAGATATGGGATGATGATAAGTTACCGTTAGTGAACTCATGTTTACCCCCATGTTTCCTTTGCTCTTCATATTTCCCAATTGATTTTGAAACTCCTTTGCTTCCTCAAGGAACAAGTAATCCACCTCTTGGAACAAAGAAATATCCAAACTAGGGTGGGGTTGGTTAGTTTCCTCAGTTTGCTTTTTAATGCTATTAACGGGTAATAACCCAATAGGTATGTTCTCAAGAACTAAGTCTTCGAAACCATGCAACAGCCGAATTATGGAGGAGTTTGCTAGTTCTCACTGAAGCCCTCTCAATTTCACCCTCTTTTTCATGGAAGCTCAGTTTTGACTTTTCTTCTGTCTGAAGACTCTTTATTTTCTCTCTTATGGTTCCATTCTTTTTTCTTCATCTTCAGCCACCTCTTTATTTTCTTCTTCACTATCTATTTTTTTCTCTTGTGGCTCTATTATTTTTTCATGATTTTCAGTCACCTCTCTATTTTCTCTCTTGCTCTCTATTTTCCCCTCTCTTGTTTACCCACATGATTAATTGTTTCAGAATTAATCATATTGTGAAATTTGAAACTTTCCTCAAATGATGATCCTTAAACTCCCCATACATCAAATTCTCCTCTCAAAATTTTGTTGCATTGTCATGAAGAATTGATTATTCTCCTCCCTAGATGTAGATCTTTTCCAACATTCTGAGAATTAGAATAATATTTTCCTCACGAGTTTGCTCTCACGTATCACTCAATTTGGTTTTTTTCCTTCTAATAATCTCACCACTTTGCATTTTTCCTCTCAATGCTTTCTTTCAAGGGCATCAAGGAGCTAATTCGATCTCAATCGAAAGAATTCACCCCTTCTGAATTTTAAACAAAGAGTTGTAGAAGGAATTTGACTCTCGAAAGACTCAATTCCCTCTACCTAGCTACATTGGTACAACTATATATAGATATATACTACACACTTTGTTGTTAATACAGTAATTAGTATGAAATATATTCTCTCCCTGTTGCTCCATATAATCCACCTTAATTTGTGAACTAAGAGCATGCATTACAATAAGTGCTTCACCTTCTACTAGCATCCTCCAAGTTGAGCATCTTATCACCATTACTCTCATCTTCAGTCACCACTTCCCCCATTATCATGCAAGATCATAGCCCTTTTGTTTGGGCATTGAGATGCAATGTGTCCCGAACTCAAGCATTTTAAAACACTTGACATCCCTATTCATAGAAGGTTGGAAATATGACTTGGGTTTATTTTTGCTTGCCACTTCTTCTTTTTCCCTACATGGTTCGGTCTTTGAAACAGCTCCATCATTCGTAATGTTATTAACCCAATTTGGTTTCCAAGGAGGATTAGAACCCGAAGAATACCTTGCTACTCCTTTTCTTTTTAATTGCCACTCTACCTTCATAATTGACAAATGGAGCAATTGACAAAGAAATTAGATGGCTTTATTCAGAATGTGAACATGGTACACTAGCCGACATGGTTTACGAAGGCTGCAGGGCAGATCATATTACAGAAATAGGTCCTTCAGCCTCCATACATGTAATCCAGCCTGAGAAGGTCAGTTATGTACAGAACTTTCAAAGGCAATAGAATAACCTCCACTCTAGTACATATAATTCAGGATGCATGAAGCATCTAAATTTTTCGTGTGCAATAAGGTTAAGGACAAATCACTAATTTTCAAGCATGATCGTCAATATTCTAACAACAACCTAAAAAACCATCAGTGGAAGAATTATTGCTTAGTACCAGAACCAGAGGGCTGCAATTAAAAATTTGGAAATTTGAATGGGGGTAGATGGAAGCTGCATTAGCAGGCATAACTCAAGAGACCTTACAAGCAACAAATAGATAAATCCTAAAGAATAGGTATGGGTCGTCATTACTCGAACTGGAGTTTAATTGTCAAAAATAACAATGAAAAGACCAGCTACTACCATCAAAAGGGTTTCCACCACGTGCGAAGAACACGTGGGTCGGTCCAATAAAACAACAAAGGGGATTTAGGAAGATACAGCAAATATTCCATAGGTTAAGGCAACTGTTCTTGTGAAGGCATACGTACCTTCCGTCCATTTCGCGAAGACGACAAAAATACAAGCTTGATAAGCTCACAAAGTTTTTAGAGGTGTTCAAAAAGTTGCATATCAATATACCGTTTGCAGAAACTTTAACTCAGATGCCCAACTATGTTAAGTTATGAAGGATATTATTGAACAATAGGAAACGGGACGATAATTAAATGATAATGTTGACCAAAGGATGCATCATAATACTTCAACATAAGTTACCACTAAAATTAAAGGATCTAGAGAGTTTTACTATTCCTTGTAATATTGGTAAAAAACACATACAAAAGGCATTGTGTGATATAGGGGCAAGTTCATATTCATATTCCCAACCTACTTTATCATCTTGGACATGGAAGAAGAGAAGGACGTCCCTCTCATCTTGGGTCGTTCATTTTTGGATACTAGTAGAGCATTGATAGATGATAGAAGGGACATTCGATCTTTAGGATGATGACGAATGACCATGAATGTCAAGGAAAGAAGGAATGGAAAATTGAATGGAGACATCAATAAGAAATTCAAGAAAGTGTTTCTTGAATTCGATTCTTGCCTTTTTCACAACAATATTGACTCGAAAGGATAGTTTGGAGGTCGAATTGAATTCTTGAATAAATTTGTATTTCAAAAAATTTCAAGAAAGTGGTTCTTGAAATTGATTCGGACACCTTTTAGCTTGGAAATTTGATTTTCCCATTGTTGAAACTTTTTTTCGAACAGCTGATTTTTATTTGTAATTTTTCGATTTTTTTCCACTAAATGTGCGAAATTCATCAAAAAGACCAAACCATAGAAAAAAGAATTGATTTGGGCACTAATCTAATGCACAAACTCTTCTTGAATATTTTTGGTGGTTTTATTAGTTTGAAATACTCAAAAGATGAAGAAATCTAAGAAGATCTAAGGACAAGATGAAGAATGACGAAGGTGAAGATTTGGAATTAAAAAAATTGCAGAACGTAAAGATTTTGTTTTAGAGCCAAAGAGCTTTGATACCAACTGATGTAAACCCACGTAGCAATAGTCGCTTTGAATCCTACAATAGAATGAATCACAATACAAGAAAACTAAAATCCCGGTTTGTAGCTTGACCCAATAATTTATTGAATCAAGGGACCAAAGTTATAAGGGAACTTGACCCCTTAATCATAAAAATTATGAATCTTGCTATGAAATTGTTGAACGCAACAAAGATGAAATCTTTTATAAGATCGAAATTTAGTTCAATGAAGAACAAGAAGAAAGCAACATTGCTTCGATTTAATCTCACAATAATGTGTTGTTTTTACCATGAAAAGAATGAACCCTATATATAGTTCAATATAATTAAAACGGAATTATATGAAAAAAAATTATCGAAAAGATACCATAACAAGAGTTCTACCAAAAATAGATTTCTAGGAAAAATCTGAAAAAACGCATCCAGAAAATGAACTATGTGATCGCATAGTTATAACTCCCACGCCGCATACAATAGCCAAAATTCAACTTCTTTGTTTCAAGAATAGTAAATACGACAGCATCCCGTTTTATACTATGCTGCAACATAGTTATCCGACTGGATTCCAATTTTATTTTCTAATGCATCCAACTTGTTTCCACCTTCATGCCCAACGTGAAGCTTAGTGTTTGCTTGGTTAACTTCAAACTCTTGGCCTCCGTAACTTGAACAAGTAAATGCATGGCTTCAATGATCCTATTTGCTCACGATCTCTTCATTGGTTCCTATTTTAGTTGAGCCAGATCTTTGTAAGTTTGTTGCCCTCCATGGTTTCTATCATTTCCTCCCTCGTCAAGAAGATTCGTCCTCGAATCTTGACCTGCATCAAAGAGGGAAAGATCAATAATATTGAAAGTAGTAAATATATTATACTCACCTCAAATCACCTGGATCAAATAGTACACACCTCGGCTCCTTTCTTTCATTAGCTTGAGATGCATAATGGTCGATCCTCTTCTTTCCACTTGAAGGAGCTGTAGAACCAGCACTAATGGAAAATCACGATGTGGTCTTTGTGAAGGAGCTACAGTCAGTACTTGATATGGTCTTTGTGATTTTTTAGTGATGCCCTTTGGAAGTACAAATTCTCTAGCTGCATTCATGGATCTAATGAACCAAGTGCTTAAGGACTATTTGGATAAATTTGTGGTTGTATTTATAGATGATATATTGATATACTCCAAGACTAAGGAAGAACACAAGAGACTAGGAGTGGTAATTTAGCTTGCCGGCTTGGGCGGCCAGTGCCTCGGCCTGGAAAAAGTCCAAGCTGGCCTGTCTCGTGGCTCGGTAGAATCGACTTGAACCCCATTTGGGACGTCGGCTCGAGCAGTCAGCCCGTATGGTTCGACAAGGCACACTTGCTGGCACATGACGAGCCAAGCCACAAAAGAAAAAAATCTACAAATTTTTTTTGTAAAAGAAGGTCAAAAATACAGTTGCAAGCAGTTGTATGCTTTGTTACAGGTAGCATGTTAACGTGTCAATTTTCAATTTTCAAAATTCAAATTTGATATAAATATGAGCTAAAATTTTGAGTTTCATATCAATTTACTTAAACCAGTTTTAACTTGCAATATTATAGTTTCAACTTCAATCTTCAATTTATTTGCTCTAATATTCAGTTTCTTTTACTCTAATATTCAATATATTTTGCTATAATAGCCATAGATGGATTTTACTAGTGATGAGATTAATCAGTTTAAGGGTAGTTCGAGTACTTTATTCCAGTACGATGCATCTCGAAATACTCCAAATGATTTGAAGGATATCGAAGAGAAGAAGTGCTTGAGCCCGAAAAAAGGAGAAGGCTTGTAACTTTTAAATATATTTGTTTCAGAAAAATTGTACACTAAATATTTTATTCGTGTTCAATTTTAACTCTGTATACGTTAATTATAGCCGCCCCAAGCCTGGAAAAAGGAGGGTTGTAACTTTTATTTAATTTATAATTTTTATAAATTGTACAAATTTTAAATTCTTTAAAAAAAATTCAATTTGTCATGAATTAGAAAACAAGTAGAGAGCTGACCTAGCTTGGGTCGAGCCTAGATTTTTTGGTTGAGCAAAAGCTCGGCTTAGCTAGGCCAAAAAAACCCTGAACTATTTTTACTAGAGCTGAGCTCGAGCTTCAAGTTTCGGCTCGCGAACCGACTTGTCTCGTTGACATCCCTACAAGAGACATTTGAGGATAGTATTATAATTCTTAAGGGAAAAAGAAACTATATTTTGAATTTAAGAAATGTGAATTTTGGTTAGAAAATGTGGCATTTTTAGGATATATATTGACAAAAGAAGGGATGCTGTTGATCCAAGTAAAATTGAAGGGATATTAAGATGGCACCGTCCAATGACACCTACAAAAGTATGAAGTTTTTTCGGATTAGCTTGATATCTTGTGTTTGTTAAGGATTTTTCTATATCATCCTTTGGTATCAATCTCGTTGAGAAAAGGCATAGGTTTCTTGAAATTCATTGTTGTGTTTTCATTGAATTTTTTATTTGAACCCACGTAGCAATAGGATATCCAGAACCCAAAAAAGATTGAAACAAACCCAAGAAAGCTAAAATTAGAGTTTTAAGCTTCATCATGATTTATTGAATGAAAGAACAGAAGTTATTGAAGAACACTGACCCCGTAATTACAAAAATCACGACCCTTGCTATAAGTGTTGAACACCACAAAAGAGTATGAATCTTTGATACGTTCTAGTTGATTTCAATTTAGAACAAGAAGAAAACAAATATTGCTATATTAATTCTTTCAAAATAATGGTTAATTTACAATGAAAGAATGAGTGATGAGAACCATGAGATATTAACAATGAAATCTAGTAAGGATAGAAATTGTGGAAGGACCAATGACAATATCGCGATTACAACGATCAAGGAATCCATGGGATTATTTGTTCAAGCTACGTGAGCCAAGTCTTCGATTACAACGAGCAAAATCAAGTTTTATCTTGGGCATGGAGAGGGAATGATGAGAATCATGGAGGGCAGGCTAACAAGGATCCATTACATGTTTCGGAGTGATACGGATCAATTAGGAGTAAAGAACCTAAACCAATTAGAAAATGGAAGGAATATGAAGTATGTACGAAAAAGCACAGGATGTACAAAATTCTGTATAACTTTCAGCTCAATTGTTGGGTTTTCGTCTATAAATACATTCCGAAAATGACTTTCGATTTTGTACGAGTTTGTTGGATGCCTAAGTCAAACTTTGAGGGTCAAATTCGGTTGTTTAGGGGGTCCATTTTTTATTAGGAGTTTATTTTGTGCCAATAAAAGGCACATTCATTTCACAATAAAGACATTAATTTTTGAATTAATCATAATGTAAAATTTTTTCACTTTCTATCTTGTTCTTAATTGAATAGAAGTTATCAAATAATTTCAATAATTTTGGCATTCAAATTATCCAAGCTTATCAAACTTCATAGCAATGTTCATAATTTTTGTGATTTAGGGGTTAAGTCCCTTTATAACTTTTGTTTCTTGATTCAATAAATTACTGGGTCAATCTTCAAATCGGGATTTTAGCTTTCTTGGGGCTGTGATTAAATCTTTTGTGGATTTTGGAGCTACTATTGCTGCGTTGGTTCCACACTACTTTCAATGTTGCTGACCTTTCTCTACTTGATGCAAGTGAAGATTCGAGGTCGAATCCTTTTAAAGATGGCTATAATGAGATCTAGCAAGGATATTTTGCATGCTCCAGATGAACTGATTACAAGATCAAGAGCGAAGAAGATCAAAGAAACCATGTAAGGGCTTGTCCAAGCAATGTGGGTCTAGTGTTACAATAAGCAAGGCACCAAACTTCAAGATGGGCTTGAAGGAAGATCCAACCTCAGTGAACTTAATTCAAGCTAAGTTGGAAGAAGCAGAGATGGAAGTGTAGCCGAAAAGTGAAAAGGAAGCTAAAAATTTGATTGAGGCCAAATCAAGTGAACCATGCACGAACCACAATACACTTAATATATAAAGTGAGATTATTCGGTTTTATATCTTTTTCTTAATTGAACTATCCCAAACTTATCAATGACCAATCTTTGTGGCACTCAATCCTTCTATAGTTGGTTCTTTATTCAAGAAATCATTGTGTCAAGGTTATAACTCTGATTTTAGCTTTCTTAGGGTTCTATTAAATCTTGTGTGGGAATCCAGGGTACATCCTTCAGCCGGATTCACACACATTTGAGGCATTGAGCATCAAATTGACTTTATACTTGAAGAAGTTATTCCAAACCGACCAGCTATAGAAGTAATCCCGAGGAGATAAAGGAACTTCAAAGGCAAAGAAGTGGAATAGCTGATGAGCAAAGGGTACATAAGGTAGTCCATGTGCAGTGCATAACTGAGGTAAGAAGCTTACATAGTTTAGCTAATTTTTATAGGCATTTTGTTAAAAAAAATTAGTACACTTGCCACACCACTCACTAGGATTGTTAAAAAAAAAAAATGTTATATTTCATTGGGGCATTGAACAGGAAAAATACATTTAATATTATTAAGGATACGTTGTGTTCTGCATGTACTTTAGCACTACTTAACCTTAACAAGACATTTTGAGATTGAATTTATTATCTCAGGAATAGGAATTGGAGCTATTTTAATGTAGGGTAGGAGACCAATAGCATATTAATGAAACGATAAGTGGGACAACATTTAATTATCCTACTTATGACAAAGAGCTTTATGCTCTTTGTTTGAGCTTTGGAGACATGGCAACACTACCGGTGGCCGAAGGAGTACGTAATTCACACCTACCATTAATCATTGAAACATCTAATAGGCCAAGGTAAGAGTTAAACTAGAGACATGTAAGATGGATGGAGTTTATCGAGACTTTTACCTATGTCATTCTGTATAAACAAGGTAAGGAGAACGTAGTTGCTGATGCATTATCAAGGAGGTATATAATACCCCAAACATACGTACAATACCTAATTAATCATATTAATTAGAAATACAAGTTTTACACAAAATTAAATTTTAATATTATTTTGGATATCTATTAATTGTTATCAAAATTATCTCATATAAAAGTGTTTATATAAAAATTGAATTTGCACATATGCACACTAGAACCTTATCCTCATGTAGTTAGAATTTTCTCGAATTCGAATTTCATGATAAGTTGTTTGTTGAAAGTCCAATCCAAATTTGAATTAAGAATCTTGTTAGAATTGTAAGTAGGTAATTATCCTTATCTAATCACAC
>CAIGRN010043797.1:0-10217 GCA_903798345.1 Fraxinus anomala
AACAAAACTTTATGTCTTTCACGTCTATTGCTAAGATTGAATCTCATAAAGAAAGTGAAAATGTGTAAAATGATGAACATAGTGAGAACTCTGAGGATGAGACCGATATTCATAAGCCTTATCGACAACTATTTGAGGAGAGTCTTAAAATCAAAAAGGTCAATAAAGACGTATTAACAAGGGTTGATGAACTTGAAAGAGAGAATGAGATACTCATAGCTAACCTTCACGACTCTACCAAAAATCTATGTGAGTTAAAATTTGTTAATGAGAACTTAGAAGCTAAAGTTAAATCCTTAACAAGTGACCTAGAAAAATCTAATACTTAACTTCATTCNATGAGTGGTACTCAGAAACTCGATAATTTGTTAGGGATGAACAAGCTTCCTGGAAATAGGCACGGCCTAGGATACGTTCAAAATGGTAATACTACTGCTAGTACATCCAAGAACACGTTTGTCCCAGCCACCAACAAAGTTAGGAATACTGCTAATCTTGAACCCAAGAATAAGAATGTTTTAGGATCAAGGCCTATTAGACAACGTAGGATCGATCGTCCTATAAATTAACGACAACCACTGTGTAGGTCTGAACTTAGGTTTATTCCTACCTGTCACAATTGTGGTGCATTGGAAAACATAAGACCTAGGTGTCATAAACTTGATACTGGAAGTAGAAGTCAGGATATCTCGAGCAAGGATAACTTCCTCGCCAATCAGATTAGCCGTTTAACTGAGATGATGACTCAACTTACTAGGATTACATCTACTTCTAAGAAGGTTTGTGCTAAGAAGAGTAACCTGAGAGGTCGTAAGATTGATCATGCTCTTAAATGTAAAAGCATCTATGTACCTATTTGATTAGGTACTTTGGTGTATGCTCGTACTTTATCATTATGTGACATTGATTTATGCATGCATCATATTTGTTTATTTGTTTTCTAAAAAAAAAAATCTCACGCATACTTGTTATTTTATTTTATTTTATTTTTTTGCGTGTTTGACATTTTTTGTGTATGTGCTCAATAGCATACTTGTTATTTTATTTTATTTCATTTATTTGCGTGTTTGACATTTTTTGTGTATGTGCTCAATGTATTCATACTTTAAAATAAAAACAAGAATATATATAATCAAAAATAAAACATTGAAAAATAAAAATGCCGGGAATTATTTTTACAGCATAATATATAATATACTTGATTTTGTTTATTGTGATCAAGCATGAATTTAATCGATGAGCTGTAACATAGTTCCATTGTTGGCTTAATTTATTATGGAGTACTTAGTATATGTATTCATGTATCACCTGCACTACACACACTATAATATTGTTAGTGTGACTCAACCGTATGTGTGAGATTTGGAATGACAATCACATGTTAGTAAAGTGACTTTGAACATGAAATGACCTTATTTATTAGACATAAACTCAAGTCTATCCCTGATAATAAAAGCTCAATAACTTATGTTCTTTTTCAGAGCCTATTTGACTCGAGTAATTAAGCTTGCGGAGTTTCAAATAACCTCGTGTCTATGTTCAATTGACTTGGGTTAACTAGCCTAAAACTCACTGCAGGGGTCATTTTAGTCGCTTAATGGAGAAGAACTTGTACTTAAGAAGTAAAAAACAATAATGAGGTTAAAATATTGAAAGATGTGAAAATAAAATTTGCTCAAAGTTAGGGGGAGAAAAGAAAATATCCATATAAAATGAGTTTTTATTTATAAGTTCTAATGTGATTTAAATGGTTTGACTTTCATAAGTAGACGAATACACTTATTGACAGTAATGTTTAGCATGTTGTTTCTCACAAAATTAAGGTTTGGAGTCCTACTAACAAATGATTAGTGACACTTTATACATAAGGGTCACTTATACAATTTACTTCATGTTAATTTGAACTAAGTCTATGAACAAAAATGAATAAAATTAATATGATATAAAAGTTAAAGAGTAAGTTTCAATTTGTATAAATTGAGTTGTATATGTTCTAAGGTTCGAGAATGAAAAGAGGAGAAAAGCAGCACCGTAATTTCGCTAGCTCACCGCTATGTCTTCGCTTGAGCGGCAGAAACAGAAATATCGTCGCTCACCTGCCACCTTACCATCGCTCGGGCGACAGTGTTATCCAAAAAGTTTTAATTTGCGTTTTTAAAGCTTTTTATCCGACTCATTCACCCTAAACCTACAGTATAAATACCAGCCCACCTCTGAACGATTTTTTCCAAGGTTGAACATTGAGAGAACACATCAATTGCTTCATATCTAATTCATCAAATTTATCCATAGCTTTCAATCTACGTAGTTTGATTTGTTCTTGGTGGTGAAAACATCAAATCCACTAAATCTAAATACCAAACTGTTTACTTCCTAAACATCTATCAGAGTTCTGAAAATTAAGGAAAGTGACTGGAGTCTCAGTTGTTATTGGAGAATGCAAAGTTCTTCGTTGATCTACGGGAGATAGAAGAATTCATAAAGTCGAGAGTTGGTGCAGGAGCACGCAATTCAGGAGGGCTTTAAAAATTGCAGTCGGGAGTTGGTGCAGGAGCATGCAATCCAGACGAGCTATATGAATTGCAGTCAAGAGATTAGAAAGTACTATTGGTAGTCCTATCTGACAGACTGTAAATTTAAATTCGTTTATAGTGGACTTTTTATTGGCAAAGTGTCCGAAATTTTTACTTAGTTGAGGTTTTTTCGTGATCATTATATGTGTTATTTACTATTTTCATATAACTGTGGTAGTTCGATATAGGAAAATTGAATTGATTTATTAACCATCTAGTGATAATTAAAAGTGACTTGCAGTTATTTAATTATTAGTTTTTTAATTCCAAATAACCATTTATTCATTCCCCTCTAAATGTAATTTGGATCGAACCTCGTAATTTGAGTTATCTTATATGTTAGTTTAGTTAAATTGTTTCATTAGCATAATCATTTCAGTATATGCAAATATAATATTTAAAACCATCGATTACTCAATACACTTGCATTAATACGATTTCACAGTGTATTAGATAGAATGATTTTACTTCATCTACACTCTTAAGTATGTATTTCGACAGTGTATAATCAGAGAAGTTCTTTAGACCCACTCTCATTTATACATAGGCCTTGGGCATGTACGGATGTTTAGGCCTTTAGGACACCTCTGCACATATGAAAGATTTCAGAATCATCAGTTATTGATTTGCTGCATACGTGTGTGTAAACATGTACGGTATGTAGTCATATAGTATAGATTTTAGATTATAAAATTATCACGTGACAGTATTATTTATATTAGCAATGATATGGGAATTTAGATTACTTATCCTTTAGAGCTCACACTATTGGTATTGGTATACATTATTTCATGTTTATATTATGCGCAATCTCGAAAGTGATTATTAGATTTTAGAAATACTAAAGTAGTATAATAGTAAAAATCTTATTTTTCCCGGTAAATATGTAAAATTGAAAAATATAATTATTTGTGAACTATTCATTCACTAAATTATCATTTTGTATTTTATAACGTTTTTCTTATTAGGATGTTTTGGTTTGGCATCTCGAAGAGCTGACGATTTAGCCATAGCCTCTTGGTATGTTCAATTATTTAACTCATTTGGGTGAGCATGTATAAAAAAAATTTATACGTAAATTATTAGAAACAAATTTAATCATTTTTGGTGGTGGGTCTGACTAGTATCCATAATAAGATGACATCAAGTTTAAACAGATTTAGTCAGAACGTTACTAACCTCGTATAATTTTAGTGGACTCCGGACACTATGCGATGCACATCGAAGTGGATACTAGCTGGACCCACCATCCAGGTTAAACATGATATCTATTTGACTTTAAAAGAATCAACGTAGTTGTCCATGTAAAAACCATCTTGGAAAGCAATAAAAACTTTTCCAAACAAATTAATAATGTTGAACCCCGAATTTTGCCCTCTGCTTGCGAGCCAATAAGAGGATGAGCGTTCAAAACATGATTTCAAAGCCAATGAATGCAAGATGTGTAAGTTAATACATAAAACGTGATATTACAAAATTAGTTACAAACTAGCCAATAAGAGGTTGTCATCTATCAAATTTCTCGAAATGATCGAATTGCCCCAAAGTCTTGAGGGAAATCTGTAAATACTTCAGCCAAAGAGAAAAAAATCATGCAAAATTTAAATATTTCCATCTCAAATAGTCATTTCTCCTCTTGCTTCAATCTGAGAATCAAAACCATTGAGTTTATGAGTCAAAAATACAGGCTAAGTGAAAGGAATTTGTTGATCTAATTTTTATTATCAACAAATTGGCTCATATGTGAGAATTTTAAGCAAAGTAAACCACGAATTAGTCCATTAAAATGGAAAATTCCTCAAGATCTGCAAAAATGAACCAAGCAAAGGAAAATCAGACGATAGCTGAAGCGTTGAAGGATAAGAACTGAAAGATCAACTGTGTTCTAACCAATGCAGAGGTAAACTCAAAGCATCAGCGAGAGGATATAAAATCAAATCTGTAGAGCCTAAAAAATGAAAGAATGGGAATCAAAGATGAGGTAATCGTGATCCATGCAATAATAAAGGGATAATATATTGACTGTATGCTCCTATACAATGAAAGCAAGAAAATGTGCTATACGACGAATCATTTGACTGAATGTAAAATTATAACCCTTGGATCCCTGAGTCGGAGCCTAACAACCTCACTAGGGAGGTTAAGTCCTTCATGGACAAGCCACTCTACTAGAGGTGATAGGAGAGGAATCCCAGGCCTATTAAGAGTATATTAATATCAATATCAACATCGTCAATGCTAAATCTACATACAACGGGATCCTTGATCGACCTACTATGAAGTAAGTAAACATAACAATTTCCCTCCATCAATCGTATGTGATGCATTTCAAGAATAAAGGCTAAATTTTCATAAAGTACAATCAAGGAATCTTGTGTAGAAATCATTAAATTAACGAAAAAGGAGTCATGAGAGTTCCCAAGAATATCATTGCCAAAGTAGAAATGAGTAGTCTCGAGGATAAACTGAAAATCGATGACTCAATCGACCTCGCATAACTGATTACATTCAAAGGCGACTACGGTCGAAGACCTAGAAAATTTTTGCATTAGCTCAGAAGATGCTAGAAAAGCAATAAATATTGGCAAGGAGTTAAGTGAACCTATGAAAGGCTTGCTGAAAAACTTCCTGAACACAAACCTAGATGTGTTTGCCTGGAAACATGCTGACGTGGTGGGAATAGATCACAAAGTTGCCTATAATGCCCGAAAATTGATCCTAAGATCAAGCTTGCCTAAGATGGAAAGGTGCCGACCAATGAGTGCTGAAAAATATGAGGCAATAAATAGTGTGGTGGATAAACTGTTAGAAAATGGTTTTATCTGTGAGGTTTGATACACAGCCTAGGTATGTAATCTGGTCTTAGTACCAAATAGCAACGAAAAATAGCGAACATTCCAAGATTTCACAAACTTGAATAAAACTTGTCTTGAAGAGAGTTTCCCGCTTCCCAGAATTGATCAGCTAGTGGATACAACTGTATTCGTTACATATCGAGGATTATATTGTAATAATAATATCATTTGGACTAAAACCACATACCAAAGGCTAGTAAATAAATTGTTGGCATATCAATTAGAAAAACGATGGAAGTATACATTGATGATATGCTTGTGAAGATACTTTGGGCTAAGGACCACTTAAAACATTTAGAGAAAGCTTTCAATATATTAAGAAAATACAGAATACAATTCAATTTGCTAAAATCCACCTTTGGAATTGAATTTGAAAATTCCTCAGATACATAGTCAATCAACGAGGTATCTAAGTGAACTCTAACAAAACTCGAGCCCTCATAAAATACAATCACTGTCTAAAACAAATTAGGTACAAAGTCTAACGGAAAAGTTCACCGCCCTAAGTAGGTTTATATCGTGGCAACAAATAGATGTTCCCATTTCTTCCAAGTGTTGAAATGAGGAAGAAAGTTCAAATGTAGCAACGAATGTGAGCAGGCACTCTAGACTCTATAAGATCATCTAAGAAGAGCACCCCTATTAGCTAAACCCGAAAATGAAGAAAAGCTACTGTTATATTTAGCAGTTTCTAAAATGGAGATCCGTGGTGTACTGGTAAAAGAAGAAGGGTAACAACAATACCAGTCTATTATGTAAGCAAAGCCCTACAAGGACTAGAGGTAAAATATCTAGATATGTAAAAGCTGACACTTGCCTTAGTTATAGCATCACGAAAGTTGCGACCTTATTTCCAAAGCCACATTATTGAAGTACTAACTAATTTCTCACTCAAGCAAATATGGCGAAGCCTGATGTGTTAGGAAGGTTAACGAAATGGATAGCAGAGCTAGGACAATTCGATATAAGCTATAAAGGAGATCCATAATCAAAGCACAAGCGTGGTAGATTTTATTGTGAAATTATCGGATGTTCTCGTTCTTGAGGAAGAGTTTGAATAGAGAACGTGGAAATTATTTGTTGATGGATCATCAGGAGATAATGGTTCTGGAGCAAGAATAATCTTGACAACCCTAAAATGGCACAAATTGAATTGCACATTAAGGCTCATGTTCAAAGCAACCAAAATGTAGCAGAATATGAAGCTTTATTGGTCGGCTGATGGCTAGCCAAAAAAAAATGCAAGCTCAAAATATAGAAGTATAAAATGACTCGCAGTTGGTGGTAAAGTTATCAAGTGAACGGGAAGTTCACGGCCAAGGATAAAATGATGGCAACTTATCTCTCAGAAGCCATAAGATCATCTCATTACTTCGCAAGTTTGAACTCACTTAAATCTCTAGAGAAAAAAAGGAGCGCACAAATGCTTTATTAAAACATGCAAGTTCAAAAGATGCGGAACTGTTTAAAACTGTGCTAGTAGAATCTTTACCGAAACCATCAATTTGCTAAAAAGGGAAGAAACCTTATGAATACAGAATAAAGCCTCATGGATACAAGAAATCCTCTCTTATCTAACAGATGTGACACTCACAGGAGATAAAAAGGCAGCACAAAAACTATGAGTAAGAACTGCAAGTTATGCACAACAAGGTGATATTTTATTTAAGCGAGGGTATACACTTTCTTTACTCGGATGCATAAATGAGGACGAGGCTTTACACGTAATAAAAGAAATCTACGAGGGTATATGTGGAAACCAAGCTAGCCGAAATTCCCTAGTGCAAAATGCTTTAAAACAAGAATATTATTTGCCTAATATGACCCTCACAAATATCACTGATGCTAACACTTACAAATTCATATGGAAAAACATTATTTGTCGATATCAAATTCTATAATTTCAGATAATGGCATGCAAATCCAAGGAAAAAAATTGAAATCAATGTGCTACGAGTTGGGTATCCAAAGACATTTCTCCGCTCCATATTATCCCCAAGCTAACAGACAAGTGCAAGCAATAAATAAAATATTGAAAAACATCTTAAAATGGAACTGCGAAGGAATTAAAAATCGATGAACTACCACATATCTTATGATCATAATGAACTACAACGAAAATCGCTACAGAAAAGACCTAGTTTTCCCTAGCCTATGGAATGGAAGCTATGGTGCCAATTAAAATCAATGTAAGTTCGAGAACGAAAATAGGATATAACGAAGAACAAAATGAGGAAGCTATAAACACGAACCTAGACCTCTTAGAAGAAAAGTGGGATAACTCTCAAGTCAAGCTCATCGCATACCAGAAGAGGATGAAAAGATATTTCAACTCCAAGGTTCCCAAGAAAAATTTCAGAGTAGGGGACTTGGTATTAAAGAAAGTATTTGTCGTAGATAAAGAAATGAGCACTAAGTCATATAGTCTGAAGTGGGAAGGACCTTATACAATAATTGAAGTTGTTGGATCAGGAACATATAAACTCCCAAGAAAGGATGGCTAACCAATTAAACATATCTGGAATGGTATGTACTTGAGGAAATATTATCAATAAATTGGGGAACAAATTATTATTTAAAGAACTCAACAAAGTTGATTTTTCACTATTATACGAACATAGCCAAGTTGGTTAAATTCCTATTGCGTGAACTCAACGAAGTCAATCAGTTATTTAAATTCTTATTGTACAAACTCAAATGAGGCTAAGTAATGGTTGCGAAGCAAAAAGTATAATAAAATAGAAATTCTCATTGATATAATCATATAAAGAAAGGTTACAAAGCAAGTAACATTTGAAAACTAAATCTATTACATACATGAGTAACCTAACCAGTAAGTTTATTCTGGGAACTAAATTACTCAACATGTCTGTCATTCCTATCTGTAAGAATCTCTTGAGTCAGAAGATGAGGTTGAACCCTTAGCCTAAAGAAGCCTCTAGAAGTTGACCAAGCTTTGTCGGGAAGGAAATGCACAATGATTTATCACAGTATCTGAAACTATGCCTTGCAAAGTGATCCATCGTAGATGCAAATATGTGAACAATGCAAAAGCATGGCATATTTGCGTGCTTCTGAATCATTCTCTACTAGCTATTGAATTATACTCACCAGAATTAGAATCAAAGATATGTGACCATAACATTACAAGAGAAAAAATAGGATAATTCCAAGATGTAGTTCGGTTACATAAAATATTGGCATAAGAACTAAAAGAGGTTCATCAGGAAAATATAATTGAATCAATAAAGATGAAGAACCAATAGTATTGCTAAAAGGATTCTGGGAGAGATGAGGTTTTCTCCTAGAATTGATAATGAAGAAAATATCACGACCCATCTTTTGCAATAAGGAATAATTTAGGCAAGTAATATCATGACACATGTATATAGTGTCAAGAGGAGGTTATCCGAATCATTGAATCCCAACAGACTCATTATCTGAAATGAAATTAAATCAACAAAACAAAATGACACATATATAAGCAAGCATACATAACGCATGATTGAAATAGAAGAATTCAAAGAGAAATACCCTAAAGTCACGCGTGAGTTAAAAGCTTTCCATCTAATCCACAAAAATTGTACAATTAAATCCTAGATTTAATATAAATAATAAAATTGGATTTTGGGGACTATTTGTTGAATCAAGGAATATGCTCCAGGAACTTCGTTCTCTGCTTACGAGACATAAGTAAAGCGAAGGGAGTAAAAGCAAAAATGTCTCGCACAAAATATAAGTTAATGAATGGAAGACACCTAAACTAATAAATAAAACATGATATTATAAAATAATCAGTTACAAACAATCAATAAGAGGTTGCCACCTGTCAATTTTTTTCCTAAACGATCGAATTGCCAAATACCCTATCTAAGAGAAAGAAAGCATATAAACTCAAATATCTCGCTTGTTAGGAATTTGTGGAGGTGATATGGCGTGATATGAAGTATAGATCGCACAAAAAAAAACAAGATTAAAAGAAAGCAAATAAGAAGAAGAAGATTGGCAGAGTAACCGAATACTTTATAACAACCATTGGAGAGAATATTACAATTCAGCAACTAAAGGTCTAATAAACTGAATGAAGAGCCTAGTGTTTATAGGAGAGCCGTCTAAAACCATAAAACAAGGAAACTATGTCAAAAATCACGTAAAATAAGGAAAGAAATCTGTGGCCCGTCACTCGAGCGAAGCTCTAGCAAGAAGTGGGCAAAGGGCTGTCGCTCGACAAACGGGCGATTGGGTTTCTGCTCCAATACTGCTCCTCTACTCGAGCGTGAGTTGAGCGACCATCCAGCGCCGTCAATCCATCTTTTTTCCTTCTTGGACATTATTTGATATCTTCAAGTCCAATATTCCAAAACGCAAAACCATAGACCCAATTTGGACTGAATTTACGTCAGAAAACCCAAAAATCTCCACCTTAACACAAATTCCTGTTCAACGAATGAAGCTCCAAAATTTCTTCACCTGGAAAAATAAGTCCGACTGTAGCGAAACACAATGAAATCTTCAACCTGAACCAAACCTCTCCAACACTCGAAAATATTCTTCCTCTTCCACCATACCCAAACACGGATACGAATGAACCTAACCTTCGGCTTCCCAAAATTTACAATGAATTCAAAATTTACCAAACAGGGTTGAAACACATCCTGTAGCAGAATCACCACTAAATGCTTTAACTGAAGGCCCCTGGCTAGACTCGTCACCTTCAACAACTCCAAAAGCATGCACATCCAGATTAGCATCCCCATACCTATCTCCAATGAATCTCTTTCTAGCCGTT